>JAWQEG010004344.1:82500-135000 GCA_033782935.1 Petrolisthes cinctipes
TCTCTTTCTCTCTCTCTCTCTCTCTCTCTCTCTCTCTCTCTAGGTGGAAGCGACCACAAGCTTATAAGATTTTCAGTTAAGGTCCCTAATATGGAGTCCGTGACCCCGGTGCATAGAAAATTAGACATGGGGAGAGCGGACTTTGCAGGTCTTCCGTGAAGGCGTTGCTGAAATGGAACTAGAGGAGGGAGAGAGTGCTGATGATCTGTGGAGGTCATTCTTGTCTTCCTTCATGGAACTTCAGTCGCGCTTTATTCCTCTGAAGGGAACAGGTCAGAAGTTCATTCAACCGAAGTGGTTTAATCGGGAAATCCGTAACCTACTAAGGGAGAGGAGAACTGCGTATCGTCGAGCGAAGGCATCTGGGGACTTTGACGGTCATAGAAGACTAAATCGAAACGTGAAGTCCAAAATAAGGGCGGCTAAGCGTGCTGAGGAGGTCCGTGTGGCTAGACTCTGCAAAGAGAACCCCAAGGTGTTTTTCAGTTATGTGAATGGCCGTAAACCAATCCGACGCAGGATCGGTCCCTTGGTGAATGAGGATGGAGCATTGATGCACTCTGATGCAGAAAATGCTAACCTCTTAAATGAGTACTTCTCTTCAGTGTTCTCTGAGGAGAGTGGTCCCATTCCCGAACCTTTGGACTCCTTCAGTGAGAAGTTGGAGTCAATGGTCTTCACCCAAGAAGAAATCGAGAGAAAACTAATCGAATTAAAAGCAAACAAGTCCCCCGGTCCGGATGGGTTCTTACCTAAAGTGTTGAAAGAAGTGCATGGTGAAGTATCACGGCACCTGTGCATGGTCTTCAACAGGATAATCCAGACTGGATGCGTTCCTAGAGACTGGCGTGAGGCAGAGGTGACTCCTATCTTCAAGAAGGGAGATGCTAGCCAACCGTCAAACTACAGACCCATCAGTTTAACCTCGATAGTCTGTAAACTCATGGAGAGCATCATGGTGGACAAAATAACAGCATACTTAGAATCAAATTTGCTACTGAGGGGTTCCCAGCATGGGTTCCGGCAGCACCGGTCATGCCTCACAAATCTGGTGGAATTCTTCCATTTTGTTTTCAGTGAGCATGATCGGGATAAAGCGGTCGATGTTGTCTACTTAGACTTTCAGAAAGCCTTTGATAAGGTACCCCACCGCCGCCTCCTTCGGAAAGTGCGTGCACTGGGCATAGACGGAAATGTGGCAAATTGGATAGAGAACTGGCTAAGTGACAGACGGCAGCGGGTGGTAGTGAATGGACAGGCTTCAGAGTGGGTGCCCGTTACTAGCGGTGTTCCCCAAGGTTCTGTTCTGGGACCACTACTGTTTATCATCTATGTTAATGACGTGGATGGTGACATGGTTGCCAAGATTTCCAAATTCGCCGATGATACTAAGCTTGGTATGAATGTCGCGAAAGAAGGAAATACTACCCGCTTACAAGAAGATCTTAGGAAGATCGGGGAGTGGTCTGACACGTGGCAAATGCCATTTAACGTGAACAAATGCAAAGTTATGCATATAGGCCACAGAAACCCCCGAACAGAGTATGACCTTAAGGGCAATGCTCTCGTAAGCACTGATACTGAGAAAGACTTGGGTGTAACTATCACCAGCGACCTCAAGTTCTCAAAGCAGTGTATTGAGGCTGAGAAGAAAGCCCAAAGGATGTTAGGGTACATAAAGCGACAGTTTGGATACCGGAACAAGGAGATAGTACTTTGTCTGTACAATTCCCTTGTCCGACCGCACCTGGAGTATGCAGTCCAGTTTTGGAGTCCTTCTTACCGGAAGGATATCGCTAGATTGGAACGAGTGCAAGCCAGGGCAACCAAACTTATACCCTCTCTTAGACACAAGAGCTATAAAGATCGGTTGGTAGAACTCGACCTATTCTCTTTGGAAACCCGGAGACTGCGTGGTCAGCTTATCGAAGTGTTTAAAATACTACGAGGCTTTGACAATGTAGACTACAGGGACATTTTCCAACTCAGTGAGGGCACAACCAGGAATCATGGCTACAAACTTGAACTAAAGCGATACAACCGTGATCTGTGTGGTAAGTTCTTTACATACAGCATCTGCGGTACTTGGAATGCGCTTCCTGCTGATGTGGTCAACAGCAACTCTGTGGATCAGTTCAAGTCCAGATTAGACAAAGCCTTAAACCACCGTCTAGGTGTTTAAGCCGTTGTGCGAGTGTTCCTTGATGGTTTCACATGACACATTCGAGGACGGTCGCCTACTTGCGCAACTAAACCCACAGGTACCCTCTTTGTATGGATCGTAAGGTCCCCTAGGGTACTTCTTTTCCTTGTAACTCCTTGTAACTCTCTCTCTCTCTCTCTCTCTCCGTGACCAATACTGTATGTATGTTTGTATATGTGTGTGTCTGTGTATATATATATGTATGTATGTGTGTGTGTGTATATATATATATGTATGTATGTTTGTATGTGAGTGTTTATAGGATATGTGTGTGTGTTTCTGGGCCATGTACGCACTTCCAATTATACGTACAGATAGATCATTTTATTGTGTACGTGTCTGTATGTATGTTTTTATCAATTTTATATACGTTTTATTAAGGACCTTGTGATCATGTTTTAAAATTGGAGGCTTCTGATTCCTCCAGACCATGCCATGAAACAAGCTCCTTCCATATAGGTGTGTGTGTGTGTGTGTGTTTGGAGGCTTCTGATTCCTCCAGACCATGCCATGAAACAAGCTCCTTCCATATAGGTGTGTGTGTTTGGAGGCTTCTGATTCCTCCTGACTGCCATGAAACAAGCTCCTTCCATATAGGTGTGTGTGTGTGTGTGTGTTTGGAGGCTTCTGATTCCTCCTACCTCCTATGCCATGAAACAAGCTCCTTCCATATAGGTGTGTGTGTTTGGAGGCTTCCGATTCCTCCTGACTATGCCATGAAACAAACTCCTTCCATATAGGTGTGTGTGTGTGTGTGTGTGTTTGGAGGCTTCTGATTCCTCCTGACTGCCATGAAACAAGCTCCTTCCATATAGGTGTGTGTGTGTGTGTGTGTTTGGAGGCTTCTGATTCCTCCTACCTCCTATGCCATGAAACAAGCTCCTTCCATATAGGTGTGTGTGTTTGGAGGCTTCCGATTCCTCCTGACTATGCCATGAAACAAACTCCTTCCATATAGGTGTGTGTGTGTGTGTGTGTGTTTGGAGGCTTCTGATTCCTCCTGACTGCCATGAAACAAGCTCCTTCCATATAGGTGGTGTTTTGTAGTAATATTTGAAGGATTCGTATAACTCCAATTATCTGACTACATCACAGATCCCTTAAGGAGGTAATTCACTTTTGTTACATTAAATATTACATTAAATATTATTGTAGTAGGTTATTTCTTATTTATTCACTTTTGTTACATTGGAGTGCCTTGATTCCTCCAAAGTATGCCAGGAAACAGAACCAGAAGAACCAAAATAATGGTGTTCTGTTGTTGCTTGGAAAAATAGTTTGGAGGAATCAGTTACTCCAGATTTACCAACACAAAATTTCCCCCTTGACTGTCCCACTTGTCAATGACTTTCCTTCTTCCTCGGGTGCCATATGACCTTGGCTGTTATGTTGCCTAATATCAATCAATAATATTTACAGGTCACACCACCAAGATGGAGGACGTATGAATATTTACAAGAGGTCTACTGTAAGAAACACAAGTGATGTGATGTGCTACTTGGTGTGGGGTTTGGGGGGTGCTGGAATAGGGGGACAGGCTTGGAGGGGGGGTAGAAAGTCTGGCCCCTATTCCTGCACCCCCGTAACCCACCCCCCAAGCCTGTCCCCCTACTCCCGCACCCAAAAAAACCCTCCCGATACCCCCAAAAAAACCCGCACCTCTCCTAAACCCCCCCCAAGCCTGTCCCCCTATTCCCACACACCCCAAACCCCACCCAGCACCCCAGACCAACACCCTACACCCAGCACCCCAGACCAACACCAACACAGAAGGCATGAAGGCTCGGCTATAAGGTCAACGATACTTCCTGATATTAAGAAAAACCCACTTTTTATAGACAGAAAGTATTTAATATGGACGTTTGTGAGTGAACAACTACCTCCCTCTTCAGCAGTACAGAGTTGAATCTGAAGAGGGAGGTAGTTGTTGCCTCACAAACATCCATATTAAATACTTTCTGTCTATAAAAAGTGGGTTTTTCTTCACGTCATTGTGAATTACCACTCTACTTCCTCATGTACTTCACAATGTCTATGGTCTGGGTCTTGTTTTACTCTGTTTTTACAGATAAACTTTTTTATCTTTTTCTCTTATCTGCCAGAATTGATAAATTGTTGATTTGCTTTGGTCAATTATACTGCTGTCATATAGAAACTTCCCAATTATATTTTCTTCATCATAGTTATATATATATATGGATGCTGTAGCACTATGTGTTTTTATTCCTTTCTACACTATAGGCTTCACAGTGTAGTAGGAAGTGTATGACATCTTCCTTTTCATTTCCACACATTATATATACAGTCGGTGTCAAATATAATCATCCATATAGGGGTAACTCAAGTAAGAGTTTGACAGCTTCCCTCTGTTCCTTAGATGATAAACTTTCTAATAAATAGGTTTGGTACCATCTTTTATTTTACTACAAGCAGCTACGCACTACTTAAAACAATAACATCATATGTAAACGTGAAAACATTAGACAGTAAATTGTTTGAGATACCCATATGTGGATGATTGTTATTGACCGCGACTGTACATTCCATTGTTTGATTACTAAACCTCTTTCTGTCTCCAAGTTGATATTGTTGGTACGACACTTGAACATAATTATCACTGCTTTGGTGTTATTGTAAATGTCTTCTTGTCCTCCCAGTTCTTTTCTCCACTCTCTATACAGCTTCAGACTATCTTTTACTTGCATCTCACTTTTCCACCTTTCTTTTTTCCCACTTTTTCACCGATTTCAGCATTGTTAATGTCTATTCCTCTTATTCCCATCATTCTTCTATCTTCCAACAGCCTTCCAATCCACTTATTTTTCCTCTTTTTCCAACCTCATTTCTTGTATCACACTCTCCAGTAGAATGTTACTTTCACCTCTTAGAATATGCTGCCAGTATTTTAATTGTCCCTCCATAATCCTACCCTTATTACAGTTTCTTGCGTATAACTAGGCGCTCCCACACTGTTTTCTAACCTTTGTAGTTTCTTTATTTCTTCTTTATCATACATTTCCAGTACACTTTGCCTATCATTAATCTCACACAACCCACCACAGAAGGCATGAAGGTTCAGCTATAAGGCCAACACCACCACAGAAGGCTCAGCTATAAGGCTAAGCAAGGTATGTATGGTATATATACAGTATGTCTGTCAAGTGAGTATATTATACTATGTTTGTATGTCTGTCAAGTGAGTATATTATACTATGTTTGTATGTCTGTCAAGTGAGTATATTATACTATGTTTGTATGTCTGTCAAGTGAGTATATTATACTATGTTTGTATGTCTGTCAAGTGAGTATATATATATATATATATATATTAACACTATTACCGCACCCCCTAACCCCCCCTCCAAACCTGTCCCCCTACTCCCGCACCCCCTAAACCCCCCCCAAGCCTGTCCCCCTACTCCCTCACCCCCCTACAGCCTGTCCCCTACTCCCGCACTCTTCCACCCATTATATATATTATATTGTTACTTATTGTTTCTTGAGTTAGTCAGGAGACATGGGCTTTCTCTTACCACTCTCATTTGTGTTCACAGAAAGCCAACCCACCCTCTAAGAACACTTGCTATAGTTATTGTTAATTGTACCATTACTATTTGGTGTGTTACAACACTTATGTTAAGTGTTCAAGTGCTTGGGAGGTTGTGCTGGTTGAACATGGAGTAATACAGTTATGTTCTGTTCAAGTGCTTGGGAGGTTGTGCTGGTTGAACATGGAGTAATACAGTTATGTTCTGTTCAAGTGCTTGGAAGGTTGTGCTGGTTCAACATGGAGTAATACAGTTATGTTCTGTTCAAGTGCTTGGAAGGTTGTGCTGGTTCAACATGGAGTAATACAGTTGTGTTCTTTTTTTTGTCAAGTTTTTCCTCAAACCTTTGGTATGATTAATTAAAGACCCTGTGATGGTTTTTGAGACTTGGTTGGTGTCTTGTGATTCCTCCTGACTATGCCACCAAACATGCTCCTATATTGGTGATGTTTGGTGAGACTTGGAGGCTTCTGATTCCTCCTGACTATGCCACCAAACAACCTCCTATATTGGTGATGTTTGGTGAGACTTGGAGGCTTCTGATTCCTCCTGACTATGCCACCAAACAACCTCCTATATTGGTGATGTTTGGTGAGACTTGGAGGCTTCTGATTCCTCCTGACTATGCCACCAAACAACCTTCTATATTGGTGATGTTTGGTGAGACTTGGAGGCTTGTGATTCCTCCTGACTATGCCACCAGACAAGCTGCTTCTATATTGGTGATGTTTGGTGAGACTTGGAGGCTTCTGATTCCTCCTGACTATGCCACCAGACAACCTCCTTCTATATTGGTGATGTTTGGTGAGACTTGGAGGCTTCTGATTCCTCCTGACTATGCCACCAGACAAGCTCCTTCTATATTGGTGATGTTTGGTGAGACTTGGAGGCTTCTGATTCCTCCTGACTATGCCACCAAACAACCTCCTTCCTTCCACATAGATAGTGTTTCATGATAATATTTGAAGGACTCATTTACCTCCAATTTTCTGACTACATCACAGGGTCCCTTAAGGGGGTGCGGGAGTAGGGGATAGGCTTGGGGGGGGGGCACAGAATATGGGGACAGGCTTGGGGTGGGTAGAAAGCCTGTCCCCTATTCCCGCACCCTCCTAACCCCCCCCCAAGCCTGTCCCCCTACTCCCGCACCCCCCAAAAACACCCACACACCCCTAAACCCCCAAAGCCTGTCCCCCTATTCCCGCACCACTTGGATAAAATATTGAGGGGTCCTTGGACAGTGGACTACCAACACCTCCTTCCTTACCTTTACAGCCACACTGACACCTAGTTAGTCCACAGAATATTTTCAAGTAACACACTTTCTGTCTGATGCATAATGATTGTCTGGTAGCAAAAAGTGTCTGTTAAATCTGAAATCCTTTAAATGGGGGTCCATTAAATCAAGGGTCGAGTGTATTAGGAAAATACCATATATTTCAAGTGTCGAGTGTATTAGGAAAATACCATATATTTCAAGTGTCGAGTGTATTAGGAAAATACCATATATTTCAAGTGTCGAGTGTATTAGGAAAATACCATATATTTCAAGTGTCGAGTGTATTAGGAAAATACCATATATTTCAAGTGAACAGTGTTTTTTTCTGACACCTAGCAAATGATAGCTAGGGCTAGGAAAAGGAAAGTCATACAGAGTATATACATAATGATATATGATATTGGAGCCATGAGAGGTACACAAGTGATGTGAATTGATACAATAGCCTGGGGATGTTCTTTTGTTATGTGTTGTACTCTGTGTTAGGAGGGAACAATACAGTTGTGGTCAATACTAATCATCCACATATGGGTATCTCAAACAATTTACTGCCTTTTTTTGTGATTTATATCATACAATAGTTTTATCTTGATTAATAAGTGGGTATTAGTACAGAAGTGGACCTGAATTCAGCAGTGTTGCCAGATCCGGCTGGGTCCTAGTATTTTACCCCTGTCATTTATTGTACTTTATCACGATTATTTCCCGGTAGTTTGCCCAGGTTAGGTCCCGGTAGTCTGATGCGGTCTAGGTTAGGTTAGGTCAGGTCAGGTAAGGTCAGGCTAATTTCAAAATGCCCCATTTGAATATGCCCTATCTTGGAAACGGGGCATTTGAGGAAGAAAAACCATAGAAGAAGTGTCTTAGAATGGTCCAAAATAGTGGGTAATGACAGTAAAATATCTATTATACAGTAAGGTCCACTTCTGTACCTTTACCAATAAGTGGTATCGATCTGTTCATAATTATCTGGCCCGTGTACTGTATACTCTAATAAATTAAATATGGCACGCTGGGGTAAATGAGTTTGACAAGTTGACAACCATGCGAATATATCCTATCTGGCAACACTATGCACTAATCAACAAGAGACAGTGATGCCAAGTATGGGGAATTATTCTTAGGCATAGAGAATTAGAGGTAACTATGGGGAAATTATATAAAGATTGTTGAAGAGTAAACAGGGAATTTTTGAGGTAAAAAAGGGAAATTCTGTTTAAGTTGGGAAAATTTCATCAAGCAGACCTGGCAACACTGCGCACTACACAACAACAAACATATCTGGTAACACTGACGAGACCAAAACAAATATGATTGCGCCAAGACTCACTCCATATTTATCGCGGGTAAATATTGACATTATTTAATTAATTATTTATTCCCTGACTATTCAAGGTGTTAATAAGTATATAAAGGACCCCTGTGGTGTAAATAAATAACGATAAGTGGATAAATAAGGCGATAATTGATTAAATAAGACGATAAAAAATGAACCCGTGAGTGGAAAAATTTATCACTGGAAAATAAATATTGACCATTTCATTATTTATTTATTCCCTGACTATTTCAAGGTGTTTATGAGTTAATAAAGGACCCCTGTGGTGTAGATAAATAACGATAAGTGGATAAATAAGGCGATAATTGATGAAATAAGACGATAAAAAATGATCCGGTGAGAGGAAAAATTTATTATTATTTTGTTATTACTGCCTTTATTTTATTTATTATTTATTCCCTGACTATTTCAAGGTGTTTATGAGTTAATAAAGGACCCCCGTGGTGTAAATAAATATCGATAAATGGATAAATAAGACGATAAATTATACAGCTGGTGGGACCCGAGTGTTAAAAATATTGGTATTTATTGAAAGAATTACCGTTTTGCACCAGTGTTGCCAGATCCGGTTGGGTCCCAGTATTTTGCCCCAGTCATTTATTGTACTTTATCACGATGATTTCCCGGTAGTTTGCCCAGGTTAGGTCCCGGTAGTCTGATGTGGTCTAGGTTAGGTCAGGTCAGGTAAGGTCAGGCTAATTTCAAAATGCCCCATTTGAATATGCCCTATCTTGGAAATGGGGCATTTGCGGAGAAAATGCCATAGAAGAATGAATTACCGTTATTGAGTACGTTTTTTCTACCTTCATTACCCACTTATTTAGACCATTCTAAGACTATTTTCTTCTATGGCATTTCCTCTGCAAATGCCCCATTTCCAAGATAGGGCATATTCAAATGGGGCATTTTGAAATTAGCCTGACCTTACCTGACCTGACCTAACCTAACCTAGACCGCATCAGACTACCGGGACCTAACCTTGGCAAACTACCGGGACCTAAATTGGGCAAATTACCGGGAAATAATCGTGATAAAGTACAATAAATGACAGGGGTAAAATACTGGGACCCAGCCGGATCTGGCAACACTGCTGCAAAACGGTAATTCTTTCAATAAATACCGAAAAGAGTCTTAGAATGGTCTAAATAAGTGGGTGATGAAGGTAGAAAAAACGTATGCAATAACGGTAATTCATTCAATATTTACCAAAATATTTTATTAAATTTATTTATTTATTTATTTAGTAGAATGAGGGCAGACTGATTTCCAAATTAAGATTGTATAAGAAATACCATAGATGAAAAGTGTGTTAGAATGTTCCAAAATAGTGGGTAATGATACTAAAATAGGTATACAATATATATAGTGAATTAAATAATTTGGTAAATATTGAATGAATTACCGTTATTGGGTACGGTTTTTCTACCTTCATTACCCACTTATTTAAACCATTCTAAGACTATTTTCTTCTATGGCATTTCCTCCGCAAATGCCCCATTTCCAAGATAGGGCATATTCAAATGGGGCATTTTGAAATGAGCCTGACCTAACCTGACCTAACCTGACCTGACCTGACCTAACCTAACCTAGACAACAGCAGACTACCGGGACCTAACCTGGCCAAACTACCGGGAAATAACCGGGGCAAAATACTGGGACCTAGCCGGATCTGGCAACACTGCTACAAAACGGTAATTCTTTCAATAAATACCAAAATATTTTATTAATTTATTTATTTATTTATTTATTTATTTAGTAGAGTGAGGGCAGACTGATTTCCAAATAAAGATTGTATAAGAAACACCATAGATGAAAAGTGTGTTAGAATAGTCCAAAAAAAAAATTACCGAAATAATTCTATACTAATACCATAAGTTGTAGTTATTAATAAAAGTCTATTAATAAAAATCTAATTAAGGGTTTATAAGTTAAATAATAATAATAATAATAATAAAATAATTACAATAATACCAATAATAATAATAAAATAATAATAACAATAATAATAATAAAATAATTATAATACCAATAATAATAACAATAATACCAATAATAATAATACCAATAATAATAATAATACCAATAATAATAATAATACCAATAATAATGATAATAACAACAATAATCATAATAATTTCTTTTCAGTTGTCGACGCTCGTCAACGGTATTCAGAGTCGGTCGGTTCACGGCATCGCACCGCTCACCTCGGCCGTTGTAAGTCTATTAGGGTCGCGTTAGGAATTTTTTTAAAGAATATAAGGAGGTCAATATTTTAACACATTCTCAAAATTTTATAAGAATTTGGAGGTCAATATTTTTAAACATTCTCAAAATTTTATAAGAATTTGAAGGTCAATACTTTATTTAATATATAATAATTATAATAAAAAGGCATTCTAACCAGAATTATAAACAGAATTATAAACACTGCCTCACCTACCCCTCCCTTTCTCTCTCTCTTTCTCTCTCTCTCTCTCTCTCTCTCTCTCTCTCTCTCTCTCTCTCTCTCTCTCTCTCTCTCTCTCTCTCTCTCTCTCTTAAGAAGGCTAATATTTGTGCAATTATTTTGTTTTATTGATAATTAAATATATAAATATTCAAGTATAAAAATATGTTAGGTGGATTCATGTATAATCTTCTTATTTATTTTATTGTCAAGAATGTAACACTCCATTTTTACATTAGTCACTCTTTATATTAAAAGCGCCATTTTCTCTTCTATCTATCTATCTATAGCTCCGACGCCTCGTTCCCTCCGGGAACTCCCCTCAAGGGGGTGGCCACGGCAGAAGTGTCTCCAGTTCTCCCTGTTCCAACACTCCCTCCTTACTTGTTCAAGCCCTCCTCTGCCCCTCATGTTTCTCTCCTTTACATACTCTTCCACTCTGTTCTGCCATCTAACCGGTGGTCTGCCTCTCACACCAGGTCCTACAACTTCACTTCCATACACCTTCTTTACAAATTCCTCGCCTTGCATTCTCTCCACATGTCCATACCATCTCAATGTATTACGTTTCACTCTCTCAACCACTCCACACTCAATACCAATTGCCTTCTCACTCATACCACATCTCTCATATACACTCTCATTACTTTCTCCATCCCATCTAGTAAGTCCACATGCTCCTCTCAAGTAACTCATTTCCACAGCACCTATTCTAGACTGATGCGCCCTATTCCATGTCCATGTCTCCGACGCATATGTCAGTGTTGGCAGGATTATACTATTTCGTAGTCCCCTTTTCACTTCCATACTCACACTTCTACCCTTCATAATCCTCCCCAGTGATCCTATGACCTGTCTACCCTTCACTGCTCTCTCCCTAATTTCTCCTTCCATACTTCCATGTTTACACATAACTGTACCCATGTACTTAAACTCCTTCACTTCCTCCATCCTCTCACCCCTCAGAGTTATCTCACATTTCGTCCCAGTTGGTACAGCCACTCTGTAAGGTGTAGCAAAGTCAATCACTTCAGTTTCTGCTCTTTCAAATACCATCACTTTACTTTTACCCACATTCACCTTCAATTTCCTTCGTTTACACACAGACTGAAATTCGTCCACCACTCTCTGTAAATTCCTTTCACTCTCAGCCATCAGCACAGTGTCATCCGCAAACAAACTTGCCACCAGGGACCAATTTGCTTCATTCAACCTCAACTTCACCCCCAGACCATTCACTTTGGCTTTCACCTCTCTCATACAACCATCCATATATATATTGAACAGCCATGGTGACATAACACACCCCTGTCTCAGCCCTACACTAATATTAAAACTCTCACTTAGATCACCCTCTACCCGTACACATGCTTTTGCATCTGCATAAAAAGCCTCAATGCCTTTCAGTAAAGGCCCCCCAACTCCATAAATTCTCAACACCTCTGTCATAGCTTTCCTATCAACTCTATCATATGCCTTCTCCAAGTCCATGAAGGCAGCATACAACTTCTTACCCTTCCCAATATACTTCTCCACTATTGATTTTAATGCAAATATTTGGTCCACACATCCTCTACCCTTTCTGAACCCTCCCTGCTCCTCACTAACTTTATTCCCTGTTACTTCCATCAGTCTCTCAGTCAGAACCTTCCCGTAAACCTTCCCCGGTACACTAAGAAGGCTTATTCCCCTATAGCTACCACACTCATCCTTACTTCCCTTCCCCTTATACAAAGGTACAATTATGGCTCTCCTCCAATCCTCTGGCACCTCTCCCTGCCTCCAGGCCAATGTACATATAAGCAACATCCACTCCACCACTACCTCCCCCCCACACTTTAACATTTCAGCAGTTATCCCATCCACCCCCGGTGCCTTTCCCATCTTCAACTTTCCTATTGCTTTCCTAACCTCTTCCCTTCCTAAATCTCCCTGTACACCCTGTCGTCTACCACCTGCCTCCATCCCCATGCATGTCACCACCGCCTCCCCTCCCGTCCCCCCATTCATCAGACCATCAAAATGCCTCTTCCACACTTCTTTCACTTCCTCACTTCTACTCACAGTAACTCCATCCTCTCTCTTCATTCTCACACTACCAGACTTTCCTTCTCCTTTTTCTCTTTTAACCTCCTTCCAGAATAATTTCTTGTTCTCTTTAAACTTTTCACTCAGCTTCATACCAAACTCCTCATCCACTCTCCTTTTACTCTCACTCACCATCATTTTCACTTGTCTCTTACACACATTATATTCTCTTTTCCATCTCTCTCTCACTTCTTCCGGCACATTCCTCTGTAGTGTTCTCCGATATGCCTTCCTCTTATCCTCTACAGCATCTTTCACTTCTTCTGTCCACCAAGCACTCCCTTTCTTGCCCCTCTTCTGTGACTTATATCCTACTACCTCTGCTGCTGTCCTTAATACTCTCATCTTAAACATTTCATACACCGCATTCACTCCCACTCCCTCACCTATCCCCATCCTTACATCCCCCAGCGCCTCACCCACCCTCCTCTTATATTCCTCCCTATACTCTTCTACATCTAATTTCCCACTAGCCACCACCCTCTTATTCCTCACCCCTTCATCCCTCCTACTATACTCCCACTTAACCCTAACCTTCATCCTCACCAACACCGCAAAATGGTCGGAGCAATGGACCATTCCTCTCACTACTTTTGCGTCATACACATCCTTCCTCAACCTTTCATCCACTGCCACATAATCAATCAAACTCTTCTGCTCTCCTCTCTCATCCCTTCTCTTCCATGTATACCTGTGGATCATCTTGTGCTGAAAGAAGGTGTTCGCCAAGAACAACCCCCTCTCAGCACAGACATCCACCAGATATTCACCATTCTCATTTGTTCCTTCTACACCCCATTTACCCACAATATTCCCCACTTCCTCACCTCCCACCTTTCCATTCATGTCTCCCATCATCACTATTCTCCTTCCATTATCAATTCCTCTCAGACATGCATTCAGCTCTTCCCAAAACACTCTCATCTTCTCTCTCCCTGTCTTACTCTTTTCATTCACTGGTGCATAAGCACACACCCAAGCATACTTCACCAAGCCAATCTTTCCAGTCATCCATACAATCCTCGATCCATTCCACCCATGTCCATCCACTCCCTTCCACACCCACGGAGACACCAACAGCGCACACCCTTCCTTCCCTCTTCCTTTACTCTTTTCATTCATGCCCGTCCATACTACTCCTCCCTCCATTCCCTCCCACAGTCCACTCTCCCTTCCTTCCTGACACTCAACCACTCCACATCCTTTCACGTGTGTCTCCGTCACTCCCATCACATCCACTCTTCCTTTCTTAAAACATTCTACAATCTCTCGCCTCTTGGTCCCATCCGTCATTCCATTCACATTCATAGCTACCACTCTCATACAATCCCTCTTCCCTACTCCCTCTACAGGGCAACCCGGAGACCCTCCCCCGCCAGTAGCCATATCTGTCCACTCCCCCATTGGGGGGCCACTGATGGCTGGCAAGGCCAATGCAGTGCTCATTCCCGGAGGGACACGGGCCGTCGGCATTGTCAAAAGCTAAAAACAAGGTCATAAATTTAAAAGAAATTATCACAAAATATAAAAACATGCAGTCATAGAAATTAAAATCTTAAAAACACTAAAATACAATAAAAATACAATAAAAACCTTAAAACCTATATGTGGGGGAAGCTAGGTCTCACCCCCACACCGCCTTCCCCTTTGGCTCCACCTCCTGAATGGATAAAAACTAGATAAAAAAAGGAGGTGTACCCCCGAGGTCACCGCTTGGAGGCGGGGTAAGGCTTACCTACCCTTCCTGGGGAGGGGTAGGTCACCGAGGTTCTTGCTTTTCCCAATACTGATAGCAGTTAAGCACAGTAGCAATCCTCGACCTCATTGGTTACGATATTGCCACTGCGCAAAGCAGTGTTATATTATATGTTATATTATATCATTAACAATTATATATATTTATTAGTGAGGATTTATTGTATTAATAATTGTCTTCAGATAACATGTATCAGTATAATACTAATTTGTATAATTCATCATACCATTGTTGTTGTATATTACCCATAGTATTGAGTTAACATGTAACAGTGTATTTATAGCCTCACTCCCTCCAAGGGGGTGGCCACGGCAGAAGTGTCTCCAGTTGTCCCTGTTCCAACACTCCCTCCTTACTTGGTCCATCCCTACTGTCCCTCATGTTACTCTCCTTTACATACTCTGTATACAATACATTAATAATTTATATATGGAGTCCAGCATTATACTGGTACCTTACCATCATTAATACCATCAATGTTCTTCTTGTATATTACCCATAGTAGTAGGGGAGGTGGCCGAGTGGTTAGTGTTCTGGACTCATATCCTAGAGGTCGGGAGATTGATCCTCTCAGGTGAGGGCCTGAGAATATTTACTCTTCCGATTTGAGTTTGAGGCACTAACTATAAGGCCACCAAACGTCGTAAAACACCCTCACTGGTACCATAACACCCTCGCTGGTACCATAACACCCTCGCTGGTACCATAACACCCTCACTGGTACCATAACACCCTCGCTGGTACCATAACACCCTCACTGGTACCATAACACCCTCACTGGTACCATAACACCCTCACTGGTACCATAACACCCTCGCTGGTACCATAACACCCTCGCTGGTACCATAACACCCTCACTGGTACCATAACAGCTGCAGTATTTGGGAATAACCCTCACTTCCCTCCCTCTGTGGCTGGGTACCAGTTCGGAAGTCGTGACGTGTGTGTATGAGCAGCAGTTGACCTGGGCCACGGTAACGGGCTTGATTAAGTCTATGTCCAGTGTCGGAACATAGATAAAAAAAATAAAAAAAAAAAAAAAAAATAGTATTGAGTTAACATGTAGCAGTGCAGTACTAATTTGTATATGTTTTTTCAGGATGTATGTATGGTGACACAAGACATTGGATTTTCACAGCTTTATCGGTTTTGAATAGAGGATGACACCCATTACCTTCACAACAATACCAACTATAATACCTTACCTTACCTTACCTAACCTTACCTTACCTAACCTTACCTAACCTTACCTTACCTAACCTTACCTTACCTTACCTTACCTTACCTTACCTAATCTTACCTTACCTTACCTTACCTTATCTTACCTTACCTTATCTTACCTAACCTTCACAACAGTACCAACTATATACCTCACAATACAATAATGGTAAGTGTGTGAAGTGAAGGGAGAGTTTACCCTGTAGTGAAATGGTAGGGATAAACCAGTTTTTGTTATCAGGCCTTACTATGGATGTAAACATAACTGTACCCCTTGTAGTGCCACAAGGAGATGTGGTTGTGTGGTGGGGGGCTGCTCCCTCCTAAAACAGGGATTGGGGGGTTGAGATGTAGAGTGTGTGGGGGGGGGGGGGAGTTCTATGTTTGGGGCATTTTGTTTGGGAGGGTGTGTGACGTGACGAGGCTACCTCCAGTGTGGAGAGGAAGGCCTCGTATATGTATGTATGTGTGTGTGTGTGTGTATGTGTATGTGTATGTATGTATGTGTGTGTGTGTGTTTTCATCTTGGCAGCAACAGTCAAACAGTGTGTGTGTTTTCAGTACAAGAATATTATTATAGTACTGGTGTGTATGTGTGTGTGTGTGTGTGTGTGTTCAAAGGATAGTGATAAATGTATTTTCATCTTATATTGAGAGCCTCCTAGAGAGAGTAAGTAAGTAAGTAAGTAAATATTTATTGGTTATTTCATACCAAGGTATATTAATATTAAATCTATCTTCAAGACAGGAAAATATGAGTAATGGTAGATGGTTTTTACTCTCATCATTTTCACTCAATAAATTCTGCTGGCATTAAATATTGCAAGATATCAATTTTGGCCCCAACTTTATTCCATATCAATGATCTTGTGTCTATGTACAGTCACGGACAATAATAATCATCCACCTATAGGTAACTCTAACAAATTGCTATCTAAAGTTTTCATGTTTTCTTATTATGTATTTGTTGTTGTTGTTGTTTTGACTAGTCAGTAATTACTGCTTTTAGTGAAATAGAAGATGGTAATTAATCTATTTATTAGAAACAGATAGATAGATAGTGAGTTAGATAGAGATAGTGAGAGAGAGAGAAAGAAAGAGAGGGAGGAAGAAAGAAAACATTTGTGATAATTGCTACCGAATATTTTCATGTTTTGTTATTATGTATGTGTTGTTTTGACTAGTCAGTAATTATTGGTTGTAGTGAAATAGAAGATGATAATTAACCTATTTATTAGAACCAGAGGGAAGCTGTCAAACATTTACATGTCACCCCAATGTGGATGAATATTATTGTCTGTGACTGTACAACACAATATGTGTTAGGGGGGTGCGGAAGTAGGGGGACAGGCTTTAGGGGGGTGTGGGAGTGGGGGGACAGGCTTGGGGGGGGGTTAAGGGGATGCGGGAATAGGGGACAGGCTTTATACCCACCCGAACCCTGTCCCCCTACCCCCGCATCCCCTTAGTGGTGTTGACAACATAGCCAGCAGTGTGTCAATGGGATAGCTGTCCCCCTAACCCCCCCCCCCTCCCCCCAAACCTGTCCCCTACTCCTGCACCCCCCCTAACACATATTGGTACCACACTATCATCAACACCATCAATATTCTTCACTTTACAGTTAAGTTTACACAGACAGTCTCTTTGTAATTGTAATAGACAAGTTTAACATTTTTTCATTACTTTAATATCGGGGGGTTGAGATGTAGTACGTGTGTGTGTATGTATGTATATTATTATGTGTTTGGGAGGGTGTGTGACGTGACGAGGCTACCTCCAGTGTGGAGATGAAGGCCTCGTATATGTATGTATGTACAGTCGTGGTCAATAATAATCATCCACATATGGGAATCTCAAACAATTTACCGTCTAATGTTTTCACGTTCACGTATATGATTATATTATTTTAAATAGTGTGTGTGTGTGTGTGTTATTGTTTTAAGTAGTGTGTAACTGCTTGTATTAAATTGAAAGATGGTAGTTAACCTATTTATTGTAAAGTTTATCATCTAAGGAACAGAGGGAAGCTGTCAAACTCTTACCTGTGTTACCCCTATATGGATGATTATATTTGACACCAACTGTATGTATGTTTTTTACCAATATATTTTATTTTGGGTAACATTTCAATAATATTATCTGGGATGCCTGTATATATATAGGGTCCATTCCACAGTGGTTGGTATTGGTTTGTAAGCACGCAAACGAAAGAATTTTAGCCGTGTAAATGACTTCTGGGTGAATTATTTAATGAATTTTGTGATTAAACTATACAGTGATTATTATTATTATTATTATTATTATTATTATTGTTGTTATTATTATTGTTATTATTATTATTATTATTGTTGTTATTATTATTGTTATTATTATTATTATTATTGTTGTTATTATTATTATTATTGTTATTATTATTATTATTATTATTGTTATTATTATTATTATTATTGTTATTATTATTACTATTATTATTATTACTGGTATTATTATTTTTATTATTATTATTATTATTAAATGACTTGTGGGTGAATTATTTAATGAATTTGGTGAGTAAACTATACAGTGATTATTATTATCTAACTGTTGGATAGATTTTGTGAATACGGATACTCACCTTTTGGAAAATAATGAAGCCTTACAAGTGTGGTTGGTTGGTTGGGAAGCTAACAAACCAATACCACTGTGGAATCAACCCATGTACAGTTGGCCACAGAAATTCTTACACAGGTTATATGGAAAGAGAAGTTATTAATTGATTATTGTGAATGTACTGTAATGAATAGTTTACCAAGTGACTCTTATCATTACAAAACAACAAACCTAATAATAATAATAATAATAATCACTGTATAGTTTACTCACCAAATTCATTAAATAATTCACCCACAAGTCATTTAATAATAATAATAATAATAATAATCACTGTATAGTTTACTCACCAAATTCATTAAATAATTCACCCACAAGTCATTTAATAATAATAATAATAATAATAATAATAATCACTGTATAGTTTACTCACCAAATTCATTAAATAATTCACCCACAAGTCATTTAATAATAATAATAATAATGTTGTATTGCAGTTACATATATAATCTTAACCTTTTATCTTTCTCTATGCATCTTCTTTCACACTTTCTATGTAAGGTTAGACTGCTGTTTCTCTCTATTTCACACACACACACTGTCTGTCTGTCTGTCTCCTTTCCTGTGCCTTCTTTGATATTATTATTATTATCAATATTATTATTATTATTATTTTTATTATTATTATTTTTATTATTATTATTATTATTATTATTTTTATTTTTATTATTAATATTATTAATATTATAAGTTGGCTTCATATCCACCTGTGTATGTATTAGGTTTTGTAAAAATTATAAATTGTATAATTATTAGATTTAGTAAGAATTATAAACTAATTTGGTTATATATTTGTTACAGAGTTTTGGAATTAACTGGAATTAACTGGAGTTTTGGAATTAACTGGAGTTTTGGAATTAACTGGAATTGTACAAGTATGAGACCTCCTTCCATCTATAACAACAACAACAACAACAACAACACATTATTATAGATTACTGTAAGTATTTGTATTCATGGTATATACAGTACTATGGTTCTGTTGTCTTTATATGGAGACATTGTATGTACACTCGCGGTCAGAAATTGTGCCCTGATCCCTTGGCACGATGAATAGCAACTAGCCAAGCTTTGATGATTCCAACAAATGTGTGTTGTAGGCAGACGCACAGTTGTTCGAACCTTATAAAAAAAAAATTTATATAAAAAAAAATTTTATATAAAAAAAAATTTATATAAAAAAAAATTTTGTATAAAAAAAAATTTATATAAAAAAAAATTTTATATAAAAAAAATTTTATATAAAAAAAAAATTTATATAAAAAAAAATTTTATATAAAAAAAAAATTTATATAAAAAAAAATTTTATATAAAAAAAATTTTTAAATAAAAAAATATTTTTATAAAAAAAAAAATTTATATAAAAAAAAATATATATAAAAAAATTTTATATAAAAAATTTTTTTATATAAAAAAAATTTTATATAAAAAATTTTTTTATATAAAAAAAATTTTTATATAAAAAAAATTTTATATAAAAAAAAAATTTATATAAAAAAAAATTTTATATAAAAAAAGTTTTTATATAAAAAAAAAATTTATATAAAAAAAAATTTTATATAAAAAAATTTTATATAAAAAAAATTTTATATTAAAAAAAATTTTTTATAAAAAAAATTTATATAAAAAAATTTTTATATAAAAAAAAAATTTATATAAAAAAATTTTTATATAAAAAAAAATTTTATATAAAAAAAATTTTATATAAAAAAATATTTTATATAAAAAAAAATTTTATATAAAAAAAAAATTTTATATAAAAAAAAATTTTATATAAAAAAAGTTTTTATATAAAAAAAAAATTTATATAAAAAAAAAATTTATATAAAAAAAATTTTTATATAAAAAAAAAATTTATATAAAAAAAAGTTTTATATAAAATTTTTTTTTATATAAAAAAAATTTTATATAAAAAAAAATTTTATATAAAAATTTTTTTTATATAAAAAAAAATTTATATAAAAAAAATTTTATATAAAAAATTTTTTATATAAAAAAACATTTTATATAAAAAAAATTTATATAAGAAAAAATATTATATAAGAAAAAATTTTATATAAGAAAAAATTTTATATAAGAAAAAATTTTATATAAGAAAAAATTTTATATAAGAAAAAACTTTATATAAAAAAAATTTTTATATAAAAAAACATTTATATAAAAAAAAATTTATATAAAAAAAAAGTTTATATAAAAAAAATTTTATATAAAAAATATTTATATACAAAAATTTTTATATAAAAAAAATGTTAAATAAAAAAAAATGTTATATACAAAAATTTTTATATAAAAAATGTTATATAAAAAAAAATTTATATAATTTTTTATATAAAAAAATTTCTATAAAAAAATTTTTATATAAATTTTTTTATTATATAAAAAAAAATTTTATATAAAAAAAAATTTTATATAAAAAAATTTTTTATATAAAAAATTTTTATATACAATTTTTTTTTATATAAACAATTTTTATATACAATTTTGTTTTATATAAATTTTTTTTATATAAAAAAAAATTTATATAAATTTTTTTTTTTTATAAAAAAAAAATTTATAAAAAATTTTTTTTTTTTTTTTATATAATTTTTTTTATATATTTTTTTATATATTTTTTTATATATTTAAAGTAGGGGGACAGGCTTTAGGGGGGTGCGGGAGTAAAGGACAGGCTTGGGGGAGAGTAACCATCAATCTATTATGGTACCGTATGTACAATTA
Organism: Petrolisthes cinctipes; assembly: GCA_033782935.1. NCBI lineage: Eukaryota > Metazoa > Arthropoda > Malacostraca > Decapoda > Porcellanidae > Petrolisthes > Petrolisthes cinctipes. The sequence continues at coordinate 103,745 of JAWQEG010004344.1, forward strand.
TATTATCCACTTTGACATTGTTTGGTTTGCTTGGTTAGTGAGTACAGTAGTTGCTTGTATCCACTTTGACATTGTTTGGTTTGCTTGGTTAGTGAGTACAGTAGTTGCTTGTATCCAGTTTACATTGTTTGGTTTGCTTGGTTAGTGAGTACGGATAGTTGCTTGTATGATATGGTACGTATAAATTGTGTAATGTGCTCAAGTCCACAAGGAAGGAAAGAAACACGGAGTCCCAAGCTCTTTCATGTATTCACATCTTGAGGGGAAATACAGATGTGAATACACGAAAGCACTTGGGACTCTGTGTTTATTTCCTTCCTTGTGGACTTACACATATTCCTGGATCACGTGCCCAAAGTGATTTATTTGCAAATTGGGTAATATTAAAGCATTTGTCCATAATGTCTTTTTGACTCCAGGTTTTCAGGATGCAATGTTTAATAGTGTATTTGTAACCAATCTGTTGTTTACATCTGTCACAAATGAGTGTTTTGGGAGATCTCCCCCCAACCAATCTCCAAAAACACTAATGATTTCGTTGCCTTATCATCTGTATACTATTCTGGATAGTGGACAGTAGAATATATGGTCATACTTTGAGTAAAGTGCACAAAGTGTATGGAAAAGATACAACAAAAAATAACGTAATTTTGTAGCGTACTTTTAGCATAATTCCATACCAGCCTTGATTCCATGTCCATGTTTTTCATTTCCATGCTCACACTAGGACCTTTCATGATTCTTTCTCTTACATATTATGCCCTGAAATTCATCTACTCCCCTGTGTAGCTCTCTTTCACTCTCTGCTGGTAATACTGTGTCACCTGGAAATAAGCTTGTCACCAGAGACCTTTTTATTCCACTCAGCCTCATATTCTCTTTTCATACTGGTGTGTTTTGTATAGTACTGTACTAAGGGGGTGTGGTGGGTGTAGGGGATAGACTTGGGGGGTGGGGGTTGGTCTGTGTTTGTTCCTACCTGCCTTACAACCCCGGCTGAGGATTTTTAGGCGGATAACAACATTACCAGGTGGGTAAGTTGATCCTCGTTTAAGTTGGAACAGAGCAGCACGGAAATAACAAAGTGTAACCATTGTGTTAGGCAGGTAATAACATCACCAGGTGGGTAAGTTGATCCTCGTTTAAGTTGGAACAGAGCAGCACGGAAATAACAAAGTGTAACCATTGTGTTTGTAACAATCACTGTCTTTACTCTCCACTTGTAGAATAATTAGTCCCTCACTGTCCTCTTCATTCATGATGGTGAATGTGATGCAGGTGGGATGAGAGGTCAATATGCTGACCTTGGCTGCCCCAGGGAGTGCCAAACCACACGTCTGTGTGTGTGTGTGTGTGTGTGTGTTTGGAGGCTTCTGATTCCTCCAAACTATGCCAACAAACCACCTCCTTCCGTATAGGTGTGTGTGTTTGTGTTAGAGAGAGAGAGAGAGTGTGTGTGTGTTAGAGAGAGAGAGAGGGAGAGTGTGTGTGTGTTAGAGAGAGAGAGAGTGAGTGAGAATGTGTGTGTGTGTGTGTGTGTGTTAGAGAGAGAGAGGGAGAGACAATGTGTGTGTGTGTGTGTTTGGAGGGTTCTGATTCCTCCAAACTATTCCACGAAACAAGCTCCTTCCATATAGGTGTGTGTATGTGTGTGTGTTAGAGAGAGAATGTGTGTGTGTGTGTGTGTGTGTGTGTGGAGGCTTCTGATTCCTCCTAACCATGCCATGAAACAAGCTCCTTCCATATAGGTGTGTGTGTGTGTTAGAGAGAGAATGTGTGTGTATATGTGTGTTAGAGAGAGAATGTGTGTGTATGTGTGTTAGAGAGAGAATGTGTGTGTGTGTGTGTGTGTGGAGGCTTCTGATTCCTCCTAACCATGCCATGAAACAAGCTCCATCCATATAGGTGTGTGTGTGTTAGAGAGAGAATGTGTGTGTGTGTGTGTGTTTGGAGGCTTCTGATTCCTCCAAACTATGCCACCAAACCAACTCCTTCCTTATACTGTAGGTGTGTGTGTTTCATGTTAATATTTAGAGGAATAATTTGCTCCAAGTTTACCACCCAACATTGTACTGTCTCTCTAAAGGGGGTGCGGGAATAGGGGGACAGGCTTGGGGGGGGGTTTAGGGGGGTGCAGGAGTAGGGCACAGGCTTGGGGTGGTTTTGGGGGATGCGGGAGTAGGGGGACAGGCTGGGGGGGGGGGGGTTAGGGGGGTGCTGGAATAGAGGACAAGCCTTCTACCCACCCCAAGCCTGTCCCCCTATTCCTGCACCCCCAAACCCCCCCCCCCCAAGCCTTGTCCCCTACTCCCGCACCCCCTTAGGCTGCGTTTACACCAAGCGAGTTAAGTCAAGGCGAGTCAAGGCGAGTCAAAATGAGTGATACGGGAGGTCCCATTTTTTCCTGAGTCACGGCAAGTTACCCCTATATGGATCATTATATTTGACACCAACTGTATGTATGTATGTACAGTCTAATTTATATAATAATATACAGTTTGTATGTATGTGTATGTAGGTTGGATTTAGAAATATGTTTATTACTAATTAATTTATCTACTTTACAGGTGTGTAGTGAAAAGAGAAGAAGAGAGGAGGAGGAGGAGAGGAGAGAAGGAGAACACAAGAGAAGAGAGAGAAGGAGAACACAAGAGAGAAAGTGAACACAATGATTACTGAGGTCCTGATATGTTTATGTATGTGTGTATGTACGTGTGTCTGTGTGTGTGTGTACGTGTGTCTGTGTGTGTGTGTATGTGTGTGTGTGTGTGTGTATGTATGTGTGTTTATGTATGTGTGTGTGTGTATGTATTTGTGTGTGTGTGTATGTGTGTGTGTGTGTACGTGTGTCTGTGTGTGTGTGTGTCTGTGTGTGTGTGTATGTATGTGTGTGTGACATAATGATAGGTTTATATTCTCCTATATTAACCTTTTATCAAACCTTTCCTTTACACACTTTATCAACATGTTCTTTCTTCCTTCTTTATTTTCTTTCCTCTCTCCTCTCTTTATTCTGCCTTTTTTCTTATGCCTCTCTTTATTTTTCCTCTTTCTCCTCTCCTTTTATCCATCTTTTCTTATTTCCCCTCTGTCTCTTCCTCTCTCTTTATTCTTGCTTTCTCCTTTCCTCTCTCTTTATTCGTTCTACTATTTCCTTCTTCTATATCTTCTCTTTATCTCTTTATCTCCTTGCTTTCTTTTTTCCTTCATAGATATTTATTCTCTAATTTTCTCTTATTCCTCCTTCTATATTATTTACTTATTTCTTTTTCTCTCTTATTCCTTCTTTGTCTCTTATCTCTCTTATTCCTTCTGGTACCACATGAACAAAAGGACCACATGAACAAAAATAAAAATAATAATAATAAAAACAATAATAATAATAATAAGAATAGAAATAATAATAATAATAATAAAAACAATAGTAATAAAAATAGAAATAATAATAATAATAATAATAATAAAAACAATAATAATAATAATAAAAATAGAAATAATAATAATAATAATAAAAACAATGATAATAATAATAAAAATAGAAATAATAATAATAATAAAAACAATAATAATAATAATAATAATGGGTGTTCTTTTGCTTGAAAAAATAGTTTGGAGGAATAATTTACTCCAGAATTACCAACACTACTTCCAACTTAAGGTGATATTATTTTGTTGGTGAATTGGAAGGTGTGTGATTATTATTATTATTATTATTATTATTATTATTATTATTATTATCATTACTATTATTATTATTACTATCATTACTATTATTATTATTATTATTATTATTATTGAGTGCTACTGATTCCTCCAAACACATCCCTTAATTATTAGTACCATTGAGAGTGTGTTTTCTGGTAGAGTTAGGAGGAATCAGTAGCACTCAATAATAATAATATTAATAATAATAATAATGATAATAATAATAATGATAATAATAATAATAATAATAGTAATAATAATAGTAATAATAATAATAATAGTAATAATAATAGTAATAATAATAGTAATAGTAATAATAATAATAATAGTAATAATAATAATAATAATAATAATAATAGTAATAATAATAATCAGTAGCCTTCCAATTAACCAACAAGAGAATCTCTCTTGAAATGGTTTTCCTTCCTCCCTGCCTTTTTTGTATACAACACTTTACGTCAACTCAACCCCCTCAATTATTATTATGAGGTGGTGCAAAATCATACACGTGTTGTTCTTTATTACCAAGATTATTATTATTATTATTATTATTATTATTATTATGATTATTATTGTTATTATTATTATTATTATTATTATTATGAGGTGTTGTTAAATCATACACGTGTTGTTCTTTATTACCAAGATATTTATTACGATGGAAGGAAAGTGTTGGTGGATATTTTACTGTGACTGTACTTAAGGGGGTGCAGAAGTAGGGGACAGGCTTCGGGGGGAACTGGGGGGGTGCGGGAATAGGGGGACAGGCTTGGGGTGGGTAGAAAGCCTGTCCCCTATTCCCGCACCCCCCTAACCCCCCCCCCCCCAGCCTGTCCCCCTACTCCCGCACCCCCCCAGTTCCCCCCGAAGCCTGTCCCCTACTCCTGCACCCCCTTAAGTACAGTCACAATCAAATATCCACCAACAAAATTAATAATACTTCTTGGTTAAGCCAGAAATAATATTCTGTGTTATTATTATAAAGTTGAATAATTTCCTTTAAATTAATTAGGTTGTATTTTGTTACAGATTTGTGGAGAGCAGTTGTACAAGAGACTTAACAACTATAACTACCACCACTACTACTACTACTACTACCACCGCTACTACCACCACCACTACTACCACCACCACTACTACCACCACCACTACTACTACAACTACCACTACTACTACACAAGAATCACTAGTTACTGTGAGTGTTTTATGAAGTTACTGTGTGTGTGTGTGTGTGTGTGTGTGTGATGTTTCTCTCTCCACTAACACACACACACACACACAGGTATTATAATAACAGTAACATATTGTGTGTGTGTGTGTGTCTGATATTTCTCTCTGCGCGCACACACACACACACACACAAAATGTTAATGTCGTTATCAAAACTGTGTGTGTGTGTGTGTGTGTATTTGTCACACACACACAGTATTATAATAACACTAAGGAGATAATACACTGTTGGTACATTGGAGTATCTTGATTCCTCCAAAGTATGTCAGAAAACAGAACCAGATGAACAAAAATAATGGTGTTTGTTTTGTTGTTTGGAATAGTTTGGAGGAATTAATTGTTCCAGATTTATATTGGAATGTCTTGATTCCTCCAAACTATTCCAGGAAACTACAGGAATAGTTTGGAGGAATTAATTGTTCCAGATTTATATTGGAGTGTCTTGATTCCTTCAAAGTATGTCAGGAAACAACTTCAACATTTTGACAATGGTGTTCTGTTGTTGCTTGGAATAGTTTGGAGGAATCAGTTGCTCCAGAATTACATTGGACCATCTTGATTCCTCCAAAGTATGCCAGGAAACATGACAATGGTGTTCTGTTGTTGGTTGGAATAGTTTGGAGGAATCAATTGCTCCACATTTACCACCAACACTGTACTATCCCCTAAAGTTATATTTGAACTCTTAAGCTCCTTCCACACGAGGCAAAAAAACTTCGGGCAGACACTGTTACCAATATCGTGGGTGTGGCACAAGTGGTAAATAGCTGCCAGAGACCGTTCAATCTGGTAACACTGGTAAAAAGCGAGAGAATTTCACTGGGTTGCGTCTTTATGCCTTGTGTGGATGGGACTTTACAGGTATAAAACTATCACTGATGTTATTATAATATTTGTCTGTGTGTGTGTGTGTATGATATGTCTCTCACACATACACACACAGACATACAGTATTATAATAACATCAATAATTTTTACTTGAACCTGATGTTATAATAATATTTGTCTGTCTGTGTGTGAGAGTGAGAGTGATCTCTCTCTCTCCCTCTCTCTCACACACACACAGTATTATAACATCATCAATAATTTTTACTTGAACTGTACATCGTTTTAGGTATGTAATTATCACTGATGGTTATAATATTTGTCTGTCTGTGGTATTTCTCTCACACACAGACAATATTATAACATCAATAATTTTTACTTAAACCCTACATTCTTTTATGTATGTAATTATTACTGGTGTTGTTATAATATTTGTTTGTTTGTGTGATATTTCTCTCACACACAGACAAATATTATAATAACATCAATAATTTTTAATTGAACCCTACACCCTTACAGGTATAAATTAATTAATTTATTCACCTGGTGGAATTATAATTATGTTAATTAATACTATAGAGGTTTTTTAATAAAGTATAATAATTAATAATGTATTTAATTTTTATTTCCTGTTATTATACACTGTCTTATATTAGAGGTTTTGTTCTTGTGTGTTCTTCTGTCTTGTTGTTCTTCTCTTCTTGTGTTTGTTCTTATTCTTCTCCTCTCTCTCATGTTGTTCTCTTCTCTCTCATGTTGTTCTCTTCTCTCTCATGTTGTTCTCCTCTTCTCTCTCTCGTGTCGTTCTCCTCTTCCTCTTCTCTCTCTCTCTCCCACTACACACCTGTAAAATAAACAAATTAATTATTGTTAAGGTCATATATAAATAGAAAATATATAATAATAAATCTGGAGCAAATGATTCCTCCAAACTATTTTTTTTCCAAGCTACATACATACATACAAACTGTATATTATATAAATCATAGTGGGCAATTAGGTTATTATTACTATTATTATGATTTTTATTATTACTATTATTACTATTACTATTATTACTATTATTACTATTATTACTATTATTACTATTATTACTATTATTACTATTATTATTATTATTATTACTATTATTTTTATTATTACTATTATTATTATTATTGAATGTTACTGTACTTGAACATTAACACAAACAGCTGCTTACATTTCATAAGTTAACAGAAATAGATTGAGAAAACAAAATGTAAGAACAGTACTGTACAGTCGTAGTCAAAAATAATCATCCATAGAGGGGTAACTCACCTAAGAGTTTGACAGCTGTACAATGTTTTTTTTTTAGCTTATAGGCTTTCCATTAAATAGGTTAGGTACCATCTTTTAATTTAATACAAGCAGCTACACACTACTTAAAAAAATAACATCATATGTGAACGTGAAAACATTACACAGTAAATCATTTGAGATACCCATATGTGGATGATTATTATTGACCACAACTGTACAACATAGCAGAAGAATCAGAAGGGACAGAACCAAAAGATAGAGAACATAAGGACATGATGAGATGTTGTGACCTGTTAGAGAATTCACTTAAGGTGACAGAATTTTGTTGGTAGTAAATCTGGACCAACTGAGAGAGAGAGAATGGAAGGAAGAAAGGAATGAATGAGAGAGAAAATGGAAGAATGAAGGGAAGAGAGAGAGAATGGAAGAAAGGAATGAAGGAGAGAGAGAGAGAGAAATACAACAATGTAATTCCATACAAACTTACAGTTGTAGTAGTAGTAGTTGATGTTGTAGTTGTTGTTGTTCCTCAAGGTCCTATAGTAAATGCTTGTACTGTTGTTGTTGTTGTTGTTGTTGATGGAAGGAAGAACACAGTGGACAACAAACAAACAATGAAGGTTCCTCAGTCTATTGTTACAACTCCACAACTCTGTAACAACAAATTACAACCTATTTAATTTATGGATGAGCAAAGATAAGTGAAGAAATGTATTAATGAAAAATGATTTGCGAGAAGAAATATAGAGAATAAAATTAGGTCTTATGAATGAAATGCCAAAACAGAAAAATTTAAAAACTTGACTGCAAAGGGCATATGCAAGAATGTTGGTGGTGTGGTACAGTTGGCAACATAATAATAATACACACACACACAGAGGAATAATACACACACACATCAATGTACTTTCTTGTCTAAGACTGTAAAACCTACAATGCCTCAAACTTCAAGGGGGAAGGATGGAGAAACAACTAAAGACTAAATAAGGTTTGTATGCTGGATGACTGTACTAAACACACACACACACACACAAACAAACACACACATACAACAACATCCGTGGAGTCAACAATGGTGTAATAATGGTCTGATGGTATTACTGTTTTTCTATGGAGCCTGTCAAGGATTACTAAGTGTACAGTTGTGGTCAAATATAATCATCCATATAGGGGTAACTCATGTTAGAGTTTGACAGCTTCCCTCTGTTCCTTAGATGATAAACTTTCCAATAAATAGATTAACTACCATCTTTTAATTTAATACAAGCAGCTACACACTATTTAAAACAATAACACACACACAGACACACACGTTAACTACCATCTTTTAATTTAATACAAGCAGCTACGCACTACTTAAAACAATAACATCATATGTGAACGTGAAAACATTAGACAGTAAATTGTTTGAGATACCCATATGTGGATGATTATTATTGACTGCGACTGTATGTATATATGTGTTTGAGATACCCATACGTGGATGATTGTTATTGACTGTGACTGTACATGGTTGGACTTACTGAGTGTGGACGGGGGGAGAGTGAAGGGAGAGTGACAACTTCATTACGGTACTGATCTTGATCCCAGGGAAGGTGGCGTTCCTCATGTGTCCACCTTGATGCTGAGGTATACCATGGATTGGTTTAGTATTTATATTCTCGTACACACACACACATTTACTCTGTCTCTCTCTCTCTCTCTCTCACACACACACACAACATAAATTTAGATACTAATTTCCACATTCTCCAAAATCAATAAGTAACCTGAGGACTATTCCTAAAGTTTGTCCCATTGGATCACACTCCAAAAAGAAATAATATCAATATAATAGAAAAAAAAAAAATTGTGTGTGGGAAGACAATACACATGTAGTTAGTTAGTGTAGTGTACAGTCATGAGCACTAATAAGTATACAGCTTTAGTTGAAGTGTTAAACAGGTCCAATTTTAACCATGAACTAATTCCAATGGAGATGTTATTGTGCATTTATTTACTGTCTCTATAGGTATTCCAAGCACACCTGGATACTTATTAGTGCTGGTGACTGTACCTTATGAGTGTGTACAGAAAGACAATAGTGTAGTTTGAGTAAGTTGTGTGTATACAGAAATAAAATAGTACTGTAGTGTGTGTACCTTGTGTGTGTGTGTCTGTGGGAAGACCCCTAACACATCCATCCACCACTTGGCCTCCTCCCTACACGTTCCCTTGATGAAGGTGGCGTGGTCTGGAGAACTGGTCACCGGTCACCACCTCTGCTTCTGTCACCTCCACCAATCCCTGGGGTATGGTGGCTGCCTGTAAGGATATCAGTGTAGGGTCAGTTATGGCAGAGAAAATGTACAAAGTGAGGGAGAAAATACACAATACAAAGGAATAGTTTGAGAAAGAATCAGAGATATTATAGACACACACAAACAAAGGAAAGAATGAATATTGTACAGCCACAATCAAATATCCACCAACAATATCCTTCCATCGTAGTAAATATCTTGGTAATAAAGAACAAAACGTGTATGATTTTGCACCACCTCATAATAATAATAAATATCTTGGTAATAAAGAACAACACGTGTATGATTTTGCACCACCTCATAATAATAATAATAATAATAATAATAATAATAACAATAATAATAATAAGTATCTTGGTAATAAAGAACAACACGTGTATGATTTTGCACAACCTCATAATAATAATAATTGAGGGGGTTGAGTTGACGTAAAGTGTTGTTGTATGATTATATTTTGATATGATACTGATTTATTTGTACGATGAAAGGAAAGTGTTGGTGGATATTTGATTGTGACTGTACATGGGAGTCAATAATAATTAATAATAGATATGAATGGTCAATGTTGTGTTAGTAATGATAATATAATGTTGACAGTGTAAGTACAGTACAGTATCTCTGTCACAATAAGCTTCAATACTAACCAAACTTATAATACATACAATACGACACAAGATATGAAAAAAATAAAATAATAAATAAATAAAAAAAATAAAAACAATGGCCTGGTGGAGTCAATTATAAAAAGAAAAAAAAGAAAAAATATTACAAATATTACTAAAAAAACAATGAACAAAACAAATGATAGTGTTTTAATGGTGTCAATATAAGTCCCGTACCCTTGTCATGAAAACTTCAATATGTACTAACAAAACATATCATACAAACAGAACACACATCCTTGCAACATCAGGAGTCAATGGAGGCTTTGTTTGGCAATTCTTCATACTCTATGTTTAGTATTCAACAACAACAACAACAACAACAACATAAGCCAAGTGTACAGTCATCCAAAGAAGATTATGATTATGGTCGGGTTTTCAAAGTGGTCTGTCTGGTCATTAGTATATTCTTGATCCATGCAAACTATTCCAAGCAAATGATTCCTCCATGCAAACTATTCCAAGCAAATGATTCCTCCATGCAAACTATTCCAAGCAAATGATTCCTCCATGCAAACTATTCCAAGCAAATGATTCCTCCATGTAAACTATTCCAAGCAAATGATTCCTCCATGCAAACTATCCCAAGCAAATGATTCCTCCATGCAAACTATTCCAAGCAAATGATTCCTCCATGCAAACTATCCCAAGCAAATGATTCCTCCATGCAAACTATTCCAAGCAAATGATTCCTCCATGTAAACTATTCCAAGCAAATGATTCCTCCATGCAAACTATTCCAAGCAAATGATTCCTCCATGTAAACTATTCCAAGCAAATGATTCCTCCATGCAAACTATCCCAAGCAAATGATTCCTCCATGCAAACTATTCCAAGCAAATGATTCCTCCATGCAAACTATCCCAAGCAAATGATTCCTCCATGCAAACTATTCCAAGCAAATGATTCCTCCATGTAAACTATTCCAAGCAAATGATTCCTCCATGCAAACTATTCCAAGCAAATGATTCCTCCATGTAAACTATTCCAAGCAAATGATTCCTCCATGCAAACTATCCCAAGCAAATGATTCCTCCATGCAAACTATTCCAAGCAAATGATTCCTCCATGCAAACTATCCCAAGCAAATGATTCCTCCATGCAAACTATTCCAAGCAAATGATTCCTCCATGTAAACTATTCCAAGCAAATGATTCCTCCATGCAAACTATCCCAAGCAAATGATTCCTCCATGCAAACTATTCCAAGCAAATGATTCCTCCATGCAAACTATTCCAAACAAATGATTCCTCCATGCAAACTATTCCAAGCAAATGATTCCTCCATGCAAACTATTCCAAACAAATGATTCCTCCATGTTAACTATTCCTAGCAAATGATTCCTCCATGCAAACTATCCCAAGCAAATGATTCCTCCATGCAAACTATTCCAAGCAAATGATTCCTCCATGCAAACTATCCCAAGCAAATGATTCCTCCATGCAAACTATTCCAAGCAAATGATTCCTCCATGTAAACTATTCCCAGCAAATGATTCCTCCATGCAAACTATTCCAAGCAAATGATTCCTCCATGCAAACTATTCCAAGCAAATGATTCCTCCATGCAAACTATTCCAAGCTACAGACCACCAAGTGCTACTTCTCCCCATTTTCTTCCATACCCTTTTGTACGTATTTTTTTTTTTTTTTTTTTTATAAATTCCTGCGGCACATATTCGTGTATCTCACACATACACCTACACACACACACACACACACCTACACACACACACCTACACCTACACACACACACCTACACCTACACACACACACACACACACACACACACCTACACACACACACACACACACCTACACACACCTACACACACACACACACAACTGAACTGGGATATTGTGCTGAACGGACGTGCTTGAGACAGCTCCGGTGTTGAGTGCACTCTTTTGTCTGAGCCTCTACACACTGAACATATCTTGCATATAAGAGGGAAGTTTAGACACCTGGCAACATCAGAGGCTTATTGTTGGAGCGAAATGTGTATCTAGAGTGACTTTATTGAAGGTAACTCTTGAGAACATTATCGTATTGATTTGACTGTCGGTAGTAAACAAACAGCTGTGGCAACTCGAATACCTACCCAACTCGAGACCTTGAATCCAGAGATCATACAGACAGTATAATGGCACAGGAGCAAGGGTCAGGATTGGAGAATCTAGTGAAGACAAAGGTAGAAGAAGAACTTGCGAATATTACTAGTATTATTGAAGCGAAGGAAACCAGGAGTGTGAGCAAGACGGTCAAGGATGTGGCAGCCGTGATATTGCCTGGCCTGGCTAACATTATAGCAGTAGCTGTGGCCACGGCAGTATCCAGTGTCATCAAAGAATTTAATGATAGGCTGGAGAGTAAGGCAGCCGAAATGCAGCGGATATCCCTCCTTAACACATTTGAAAATGACAAGTTGGAGCAGTACAGTCGACGGGAAAACCTGCGTATTTCTGGGCTGGAGGAAGAGGATGATGAAACCGAGGAAGTGCTCGAAGCCAAAATCATTGAACTTGCTCAGGATATTGGAGTGAAGATCAAGTCGAATGACATATCGTTGGCTCACCGTATGGGGCGGAACAGAGAAGAAGGTAGGCCCGTGATTGTGAGACTTTGCCATAGGAAAAAAAAGAATGAAATAGTGATCAACAAGAAAAAGCTTAAAGAAAAACATAGAAAGGTGTATGTAAACGAGGATTTAACCTCGTTGAGGGCTAGAATGATAAGTGTAGTAAAGGAGCATGAAGCAGTGAAAAATGTGACCACAAGAGATGGGAGCATTTTAGCCTGGCTCAATAGTGGAGGCAGACCTATGGTTGTAAATAATCCTTTTGATTTACATAAGGTGGGAATTGCCTCTCCCGACTGGAGGAAGCTTAATTTGGATCACTTAATCAAGTGCTAGGATAGTGCTAGTGCACAGCATAGACCTGGGCACAATGTTGCCCATGCTCCACTTCAAAGAAGACCTATACCGTGTGGTCCACACGAATTATATCTTGATGTGTTGTCTCTCAACGTTTGTGGCATTAGGTCTAAGTTTTTATCAGCTGAATTTGTAAGATATATCCAAAGTTATAGTATACTTTGCGTTTGTGAAACGAAATGTGATGATACTGATATGGTTAATGTGAAGGAGGAAATGGAAAATATTGGTTATGACATTATATTTAAAAACAGACGTAAGTTAAGCAGGTATAAATCTGGAGGTTTGCCTATTGCAGTCAGGAAGAATATGAACCTTAAGTGGAGGCAAATTAGCATGAAATATGAGTCCTTACTCACAATTAAAATTGATAAAGATAGTTTAGGCTCAGATACAGATTTGTTGGTAAGTTGTGTTTATATTCCACCTTCTCACTCAAGGTATGGCAAAGTGGAGCATTTTGACGAACTGGATAATTTTTTACTTTCTTTTACTAAGGATGACTACATGCATATACTTTGTGGGGACTTTAATGCCCATACTCTAACTATGCCCGATGTTGCTGTTGGTGACAGGGATAATGAGCATGTGTCTGTTGAGGTAGTACCTTATACAAATTTAATTGGCATAAGTGAGAAGAGGGCAAACCAGGATGTAACCCCGGATAGGAATTCTTATGGAAGAAAACTGGTGGACATATGTAGAAATCATCAAGTGTATATTTTTAACGGAAGAATGGGGAAGGACGACGGTGTTGGTAAACCTACAACCACACATGATACAACCATAGATTATTTTTTGGGTTCACCAACAATAATGCAGCGTATAGTGGATTTTATGGTACTTGATTATGATCCATTGTTATCTGATGTCCATTGTGGATTACATACTAAAATAAGGTTTATAGGGTCAAGTATGATCACCCAAGTACACACAAATGTCGGTGAAGCAGCCCAGGATAAGGTTAGGCCAGGAAAATGGAATCTGGAGAAGAAGATTGATTATGTGAGGAATATTGATGTAGGTAAGGTAAATGGGCTGATTGCAAGGATGAATAACCTTTCGGTGGAGTGTATTAACCAGGAGCTAACACAAATCTTGATTCAGCCTGCTTATTTAACTTTCGCACAATTTAAGAAAAGAACATATGTTAAAAAGACCAACAATGCTTCTTTAAAAGGTTATGATAGACAAAGCTGGAAATCTAGGAGAGATTACCACAGAGCCAGACATAAATATCACTTGCACAGGAACAGGGAAAATTTTAACAGCATGATTATGGAAAGTAAGAGATACAAAGGAAATTTAAAAAGAGTTAGGAATAAAGAGAGAGATAAATTGATTGAGGAACTCGGAAAATTTAGACACAGTGACCCTAAAGTATATTGGAAAATACTAAAGGGTCAGAAAAAAACGTGCAAGATCCCTATTGTGCTTAATGATTTTTATACCCATTTTACACAGCTAGCCAGTGATGATAATAGTAATGATGTTGAGGCAGATGCTGTACGAGTGGAAAATAACGATCAAACTGACCCCTCCCCTATACTGAACGATCCTATAACCAAGGAAGAGGTAGAAAGAAATAGTAAGAAATTAAAAAACAACAAATCCCCGGCAACTGATTTGATATTAAATGAATATATAAAAAGTACCCAATATATTCTCTGTCCCTTGTATGTTAAGTTCTTTAACAAAATTCTTGATACTGGTGTCTGGCCATCTGAGTGGTTGGTTGGTACTATAGTACCCCTTTATAAAAATAAGGGGGACATAAAAGATACCAATAACTATCGCGGTATTACTTTACTTAGTTGTATGGGGAAACTGTTCACCTCAATACTCAATGAGAGACTTGGTCAATATGCTGATGTTATGAACACAATTAGTGAGGCACAAGCAGGATTTAGGCAAGGCTACTCCACATTGGATCATATTTTTGTGTTGAAATGTGTAATAGATTTGTTTCTTTGGAAAAAAAGGAAACTTTTCTGTTTGTTTGTGGACTACAAGAAGGCTTTTGATATGGTATGGCGGGAAGGGCTGTGGTTCAAGTTGGTGAAAGAAAAGGTTAATGGTAAAATACTTAACGTAATAAGAAATATGTATAATAACATAAAAAGTTGTGTAATGTTAAACCAACAAATTTCAGACACCTTTAAGTGTGATGTGGGAGTAAGGCAAGGTGAAAACCTATCGCCTATTATGTTAACGATATAGAGAGCAATTTAATTGAACAAGGATACAACTATGTAAATTTTGGTGATGAATTCCTAAACTCATATCTAAAACTATTTGTTTTAATGTACGCAGATGATACTATTATTTTATGTGATAATGAAGAAAGAATGAATAAGGTATTGACTTCTCTGTATGATTATTGTAATGACTGGAAATTAAGGCTTAACTGTAATAAATCTAAAATAGTTGTGTTTAGCAGGGGGAGAACTCGCATAGATAATATTAATTTTCACTTTGGTTCCGAGAACATAGAGGTAGTTTATGATTATAAGTATCTTGGTGTATTGTTTAATTATAATGGTAGGTTTGGCAAAGGAGAGATGGAACTAACAGAACAGGCCACAAGAGCCATGTACTCAGTAGTAGGTAAGTGTAGAAAGTTTGATTTGCCAGTCGATTTACAAATTGATTTATTTAGTAAAATGGTATTACCAATACTGACGTATGCATGTGAAATTTGGGGTCATTATATTGTGAGAGAGAGTGAGTTACTGTATATGAAATATTTAAAACAGATACTGTGTGTTCATAAAAATACGTGTAATGACATACATGGTTTACGGTGAACTTGGAGTGTTTCCTCTTGACATTCACATAAAAAGCAGAATGGTTGGGTATTGGGCAAGAATAATCTTAGGTAAGGATACCAAATTGTGTCATGTAATGTATCAATGCTTATTGCAACTGGACAGGTCAGGGATTTACACCTCCCCATGGATACTATGTATTAAAAATATCCTTAATGAGTGTGGTATGTCAGGATTATGGTTGTCTCAACAGTTACCTAACACAATATGGATTAAAAAAGCTGTAGAATTAAGGTTGAAAGACCAATGGATTGCTAAGTGGAGGGCCAACATAACAACAAAATCGATATGCTGCAACTATAGGATATTTAAGTTTGATTATGGTATTGAACAGTACCTTGTTAAGCTGCAAAAGAGAAATAGAATTATCGTAACTAAACTTAGAACTTGCAATAATAGATTACCTGTGAATGTTGGCAGACAGGTTGGTGTAAATAGGGACGATGGTGTATGTAGTAAGTGTGATGCTGGTAACATTGTTGATGAATTTCATGTTCTATTTGTTTGTACTAATGAAGAAATAATGAGGTTACGTCAAAAATATATACCAAATTATTATATAAGAAGGCCTACGAATTTTAATTACATGTTGTTAATGCAAAATACAAATATAAATGTTCTGAAGAATTTTTCCATGTTTGTTAGATCAGTTCTGAGAATGTTCAGATGAGTCATGTCATATGCATAATTGTTATGGATTATATTGGTAGAGAAAAAATATTATTTTATATGTGGATGTTGCTGGATGCGTAGATAATAATGTATGTGTTGATAATATCGTATATTGTATGTGTGGATAATACTATCTGTGTGTAAAATATTGTATGGTGGATGTGTATACGGTGTTGTATATGAAGATAATATTGTGAGAGCAGACTGCATTGTATTCAATTGTACGTGTGGATAATATTGTATGTGTGGAAAATATTGTATATGTATGTGAATGTGTACTTGATGATGTATGTGTAGATGGTATAGTGTGTGCAGATTGCATTACATATAGAGACAGTAGTATATATGTATATGTTACTGTATAATATGTTCATAAATTGCAAGTGGATACAGTAATACTGTACTGTAATTTTATAGTTAGGCCCAAATATGAATGTATACTGGGGCTGTGCTCCATACTTTCCTGTCAAAGTCTGAGCGATTAAATAAATTCAATTCAATTCAATTCAATTCAAACACCTACACCTACACTCGCCCATAATACTCACCATCACCACTGTTATATTATTACTACACCTTCATACTCCTACCTTTCCTATAGTTACCACTGTATTACACCATAGACAACACTCTAGCCTTACAAACAATATCTTCCCCCCCCATCACTTAATTAAGGAGGAAATTCGGTGTTGGTAATTCTGGAGCAACTGAATCCTCCAAACTATTCCAAGCAACAACAGAACACCATTATTTTTGCACTTCTGGTCCTGTTTCCTGACATACTTTGGAGGAATCAAGGCACTCCAATGTAACAAAAGTGAATTACCCACTTAATGCTGTCATTCCCTCACACCCACTACTTGCTCATTACATACCACCACCTTACAATCACCTTATGTCCCACCTTTCTTACTTAATGTACAGCCACCAGCAGAAATTCAAGTCCAACTCATGTATTTAATAATGTTAATATAACCAGATAATATCATTCTGTACCATTTTTATTCCAACAAAATACGTAATTTACCATATGAGAACTATGTCTGGTATCTCTGTATTAAAATTGTATTACAACATTACTATAGCTAATACATACGCAGGTGGAAATGACGGGAACTTATACTGCCGACTGTACACTCTTGGTTCCGACCAGGGGTACAGTCGGCAGTATAAGTTCCCTTCATTTCCACCTGTGTATGTATTAGCTATAGTAATGTTGTTGTAATACAATTTTAATACAGAGATGACAGATATAGTTCTCATATGGTAAATTACGTATGTTGTTGGAATAAAAACTGGTACAGAATGCAACTACTTGGACTAATTAGCAATATTAAGTACACGAGATGGACGTGAATAATATATGCTGCTGGCTGTACCTGAAGGCCTCCCAGAAGAAAAAACTCACGTGGAACCCTGCAGCAGAGTCAGCCTTCAGTGAGGTGAAAAATAGGCTGCTGACTACACCTTCTTAGTGTAACCCTACCTACTTACACACCTACATCCATATATAGGCTGTCTGACTACACCTTCTTAGTGTAACCCTACCTACTTACACACCTACATCCATATATAGGCTGTCTGACTACACCTTCTTAGTGTAACCCTACCTACTTACACACCTACATCCATATATAGGCTGTCTGACTACACCTTCTCTGTGTAACCCTACCTACTTACACACCTACATCCATATATACTGATGATGTATCCAATGACACCAACAGCAGGACCGGCTTCAATCCACTTTGTTGTACCAGGCTTCAAATTGACCCCCCCCACCCTCGTCTCCCTCCATCTGAAAAACACATTTAATTAAGGGGATGCAGGAATAGGGGGGGTTTAGGGGGGTGCGGGAGTAGGGGGACAGGCTTGGGAGGGGGGTTAAGGGGGTACGGGAGTAGGGGGACAGGCTTGGGAGGGGGGTTAAGGGGGTGCGGGAGTAGGGGGACAGGCTTGGGAGGGGGGTTAAGGGGGTACGGGAGTAGGGGGACAGGCTTGGGTGTGTGGGAATAGGTTACAGGCTTAGGGGGGTGCGGGAATAGGTGGAGAGGTTTGGGGGTGGGTTAGGGGGATGCGGGAATAGGGGACAGGCTTTCTACCCCGCCCCCAAGCCTGTCCCCCTATTCCCGCACCCCCCAAGGCTGTCCCCTACTCCCGCACCCCCTTAATTCATTCTACCTATGTATGTTATCATTTTGATATTCCTTATACATGTTGAGGGATGTATAATTTAAATCAATCAATCAATATATATATATATATATACAGTATATATATATATATATATATATATATATATATATATATATATATACAGTATATATATATATATATATATATATATATATATATATATATATATATATATATATATATACTTACATAAATCAGCTTCACACACCTTATACCAATTCTCTGTACAATTCATTCAGTAAATATGGAAAGAATTATATACCGTTATTGTGTACGGTTTTTCTACCTTCATTACCCACTTATTTAGACCATACTAAGACTATTTTATTCTATGGCATTTCCTCCACAAATTTCCAAGATATTCAAATGGGGCATTTTGAAATTTGCCTGACCTTACCTAACCTAACCTAGACCACATCCGACTACCGGGACCTAACCTGGGCAGACTACCGGGATATAACCGTGGTAAAGTACAGGAAATGACCGGGGCAAAATACTGGGACCTAGCCGGATCTGGCAACACTGCTACAAAACAGTAATTCTTTCAATAAATACCGATAATTCCTCCAAACTATTCCAAGCAACACAACACTATTATTTTTGTTCATCTGGTCCTGTTTCCTGGCATACTTTGGAGGAATCAAGGCACTCCAATGTACCATAAAAGAATTAGGTATTTATTGAAAGAATTACCGTTTTGCAGCAGTGTTGCCAGATCCGGCTGGGTCCCAGTATTTTGCCCCAGTCATTTATTGTATTTTATCACGATTATTTCCCGGTAGTTTGCCCAGGTTAGGTTCCGGTAGTTTGCCCAGGTTAGGTCCCGGTAGTCTGATGCGGTCTAGGTTAGGTTAGGTTAGGTTAGGTTAGGTTAGGTTAGGTTAGGTTAGGTTAGGTCAGGTCAGGTAAGGTCAGGCTAATTTCAAAATGCCCCATTTGAATATGCCCTATCTTGGAAATGGGGCATTTGCGGAGAAAATGCCATAGAAGAAAATAGTCTTAGAATGGTCTAATATAGTGGGTAATGAAGGTAAAAAACCGTACACAATAACGGTAATTCATTCAATATTTACCAAGAATTACTACGTTAATGGACCCTGTGTGTGATGTAGTAAGAAAATTGGAGATTAATGAATCCTTCAAACATTGCCACCAAAGACACACACACACACACCTATATGCAAGGAGTTTGTTTTGTGGCATAGTTTGGAGGAATCAGAAGCCTCCAAACACACACCTATATGGAAGGAGTTTGGGTATTTATTGAAAGAATTACCGTTTTGCAGCAGTGTTGCCAGATCCGGTTGGGTCCCAGTATTTTGCCCCAGTCATTTATTGTACTTTATCACGATTATTTCCCGGTAGTTTGCCCAGGTTAGGTTCCGGTAGTTTGCCCAGGTTAGGTCCCGGTAGTCTGATGCGGTCTAGGTTAGGTTAGGTCAGGTCAGGTAAGGTCAGGTTAATTTCAAAATGCCCCATTTGAATATACCCTATCTTGGAAATGGGGCATTTGCGGAGAAAATGCCATAGAAGAAAATAGTCTTAGAATGGTCTAAATAAGTGGGTAATGAAGGTAGAAAAACCGTACGCAATAACGGTAATTCATTCAATATTTACCGGAGTTTGTTTTGAGGAATAGTTTGGAGGAATCAGAAGCCTCCAAACACACACACACACCTATATGGAAGGAGTTTGTTTTGTGGAATAGTTTGGAGGAATCAGAAGCCTCCAAACACACACCTATATGGAAGGAGTTTGTTTTGAGGAATAGTTTGGAGGAATCAGAAGCCTCCAAACACACACACACACCTATGTGGAAGGAGTTGCTGACACACTACATTGGCGGCTGTGTGTAAGTACTGGCGGCTGTTTGGCGGCTGTGTATAGATGAATCAAGCCGCCACTTACATACATTCTGTAACAATACATTATTAAGAGGTTATTTGAATGACACCACTGCCTGTGTATTTTGGCCGCCACACAGCCATTGGCGGTGACGGCTGGGACGGTGAGCCAGCCAGCCAGCCAGCCGTCGCCGCCATTAACACACAAATTAATCTATGTAATCAGAAACTATTATGGCGGTATTCAAGAACATCCGTGGTGTATACGATGGTGGTACTGTACGACGGCTCTGTTGTTTGTCTATGGACCCATCGTATCGGTACCATGCATCGTATACACCACGAACATTCTTGAATAGCATATGAACAGACGACTTACCTCTGAGTCTCTATAGTAAATACTAAATATAATACCTTGTCCTTAGATTATCAAAACTTTACCTTAGATTTCACGAGATTTAATTAATGGGTTGAATGCGTATTTTCCTTAGATGGTCAAAATATTACCTTAAATAGCCCAAAATTACGATACTCTGAAGTAATTACCTTAAGAATGAAAACACTGGTAATGGTCGAGACAGGCAGGGTTGCAAAGCCGACATGCCCAAAGTAAATATATAACATCCAAGATAATTAATTATTTTTTTAAATATATTATTTTAATTAAAATCAGTATAATAATTACATTTTTTTTTTCTAAGGTCAAACGAGTACGTAAGTTCTAAATTATCATTATATATATAACTAGACCGTGATATATAACATCCAAGATTATTAATTCTTTTTGGGATATATTATTTTAATTAAAATTAGTATAATAATTATATTTTTAATTTTATACTCTTATTTATTTCTACTTAACTCATAATAAATAAATAAAATAATAATAAATAAATAAAATAATATAGTGAATTGCCGACCTGCACAAAGTATCGTACGTATACTACTGACTAAATTATCGATTTTTCAGATTATGGTACGCTGTATTAATCAATTATGGTACTATTATTTTACTACTATTACTAATATTATTGTACTACTATTACTACTATTACTATTACCAATATTACTACTACTACTACCACCACCAATATTACTACTACTACTACTGCTACCATAACCACTACTACTACTACCAATATTATTACTACTACTATCAGCACCAATATTACCACTACTACCACCACCAATATTACTACTATTACTTTTACCAATACTACTACTACTACTACTACTACTACCACTATTACCACTATCCACCGATATTACTATTACTACTACCAATACAACACTGAATTATCGTACGCATGGCAACTCTTCAACGTTTTTCGACTGACAATCAAATTACGACATTTATTTTATTATTTATCGAATTTATCATCTATATCATTATTCCCTCGCTTCCCACAGTGTGATATACCGATAGATATATTTATAAACTATATCTCATAGCCACATGGACTTACCTAAGCTTCTAATATTTAAATTATAAGGATATTAATGAATGATACCAGACACCGACGCCATATTTAAAACGAGCGGGCAAATGCTGTTTTTATATATTATTTTTCTCTTCTATTTCTTATCTATCACTCCTCACGGTGAGTCACGTGGCTAAATTAATCTATTATCTACACATAAAAATTAGAATGAACTTACCTAAGGCTGTAATTAATGATTACTGAGTCGATAATTGACAACCACTCACCTGCGTCAAACCGCGTTAAAATGGCGCCACACATGCGTAACCTTACGTAACGAATCTTCTAAGTTGCCAGATCCTATTGGCAATGAACCCTATGATCTAACATCAGTTTTTCCATTTTAATAGAAAAACTACGATGTTAATTCGTCGGGTTTGTCTTAAATTAACGACTATTTACTAAAATACAATTTCTCAGATACTAAGAGCTGCTGTTAATTGGTTATTTATTTAGATATTTACCATTCTAATTAGCCACATCACGTACTAATACATTTTAATTTTGAGTTGGTAATAATAAGTTAGGTTAGTTAGGTTTTGTCCGAATCATCTCCTACTGACCTTCGTATATACATTTATTTAAATTATTCACTAAATACTATTCGTACGCAAATCATTTTAATTTGATAACGTAGGTATATTTTTACGCAAGGCTGCTATAGTAAAAAAATAACGAATTCATAATGTTTTAATGTCAAAATCTAAACCCACGTCAATCTAGTTAGCAGAATCGGACCGTGAGATTTATTCTTTTTTTCTAACATTTCTAACGCCTTCCCATTCTCTAATCAAAAACCTTCCCATTTTCTATGACTTTTAAGGACCGACTATTTTAAAATTTAATATATTTTTAATGATGGACTATTTTAAAACCCAATATATTTAAATCCTTCGTTTTCTGTTCAGTCAACCGCCGACTCGAGCCTCGTTATAATGTTTTACACCTTTTAAAATTAAGTTGGAGGACGGAGGAAGCCTTAAATTGACCACAGGATGAAGGAAAAAGGAATTGGAGGACGAAGCAAGCCTTAAATTGACCACAGGACGAAGGAAAAGGGAGACAGGGGAAATTTATAACGGGGTACTTGAGAGTCAGACACACACTCTCTCTCTCTCTCTCTCTCTCTCTCTCTCTCTCTCTCTCACACACGGACACTCATTCTCTCTCTCTCTCTCTCTCTCTCTCTCTCTATTCGTTGGCTCCGGCAAACAGTAATGCCAATTTGACCAATTTTCGGCTAGATCTAGCGGATTTGAAAATTATCTAGCGGGAAAAATATTGAAATTTTCAAGAGGATTTTACAAGAAGATTTTAGAAGCGGATTTTAGAAGCGGATTTAACAAGAAGATTTTACAAGAAGATTTTACAAGCGGATTTAGCAAGAAGATTTTACAAGAGGATTTGAAAGGCCAATCTAGCGGAAAATTTTAAGAGCCTTTCCTATAATTAATTTAGCGGATTTTCTTGACTAGTCTAGCGGATTACAAAAATTTGAGTTTGCATCACTGCAGTTAACAGTTAAGGGGGTGCGGGAATAGGGGACAGGCTTGGGGGGGACTAGGGGGGTGCGGGAGTAGGGGACAGGCTTGGGGGGGTTTAGGGGAGTGCGGGAGTAGGAAGACAGGCTTGAGGGGAGGTTTAGGGGGGTGCGGGAGTAGGGGACAGGCTTGGAGGGGTTTAAGGGGGTGCATGAATAGTGGGACAGGCTTGGGGTGGGTAGAAAGCCTGTCCCCTATTCACGCACCCCCCTAACCCCCCCCCCCAACCTGTCCCCCTACTGCCGCACCCCCCTAACCCCCCCCCCCAGCCTGTCCCCAACTGCCGCACCCCCCTAAACCCCTCCCCCCTAGCCTGTCCCTCTACTCCCGCACCCCCCCCCCTAACGTACACAGACACACACATACTCCTGCCAGGTCCAAGTGATCTCTCCAAAATTCGCTCTATTTTACTTACTCCCTACGTTTAAACTACAATGTCTAGAAACTTAAATTTAGTTTCGTTCTAAGCAGCAACTCTTCCTTTTTCGAATGAGACCAACCCCAGCTCTCTATGACTCCTGGGTATAAAGATATCATGTGAAGAACAGACATGTGTAATTTTTTTTCGGACAGGGACGCAAAGATGTTGTGCGAGGATGAGACGTATGGGAGTGGAGTGTCACTATTTCATTTACTTTCTACGTCTAAACTATAATGTCTAGAAACTTAAATTTAGTTTTGTCCTAAGCAGCAACTCTTCCTCTTCCGAATGAGATCAACTCTAGCTCTCTATGACTCCTGGGTGTAAAGATATCATGTGAAGAACAGATATATGTAACTTTTTTTTGGCCAGAGAGCGGTGTGTGTCACTTCTGGGTTGGGGTGGTGGATGGCGGACAGTTATTATTATTATTACTATTATTATTAAATGTCCCCCTACTCCCGCACCTCCCCAAGCCTGTCCCCTACTCCCGCACCCCCCTAAAACCCCCCCCTCCCAAGCCTGCCCCCTACTCCCGCACACATTAAAATCCCCAAAACCCAAGGCAGAGGTGCATCAAATGGAGAGCGAGAACATATTTGCAACACTGTCAGCCATCACGCCAAACATTTACAACACTGACTGAGTACGGCTATCCCATTGCCACTCTGCTGGCTATAGCCCAGTCCCAAAAATATCCGCCAAAAGTGGCTATATATTCTCTGTATTGACATTTTGGTGAAGTGTGTAGCCTGGTATAGCCTATGTATGTACTGTATATGTATTTATGTATGTGCAGCCTGGTATATATATGTATGTATGTGCAGCCTGGTGTATGTAATGTATATGTATGTACAACCTGTACAGACTGCTGGCTACGTTGTCAACACCACTCACTGCTGGGTGGTGGTGGTGGTGGTGGGAAGGACAATAACGCTTCCCTTATATACATAAATCCAACCATGGGATAATCTTTGAAATAGTTTCATTCTCTTTCCCAACTCATTTTACCCAGCCATAGTTATTCAAAGCCATTCGTTGTGGTTTGTAAGCACGCAAACGGAAGAATGTTAGCCATGTTAATGACTTCTTGGTGAATTATTTAATGAATTTGGTGAGTAAACTATTCAGTGATCATTATTATCTAACTGTTGTATAGATTTTGCGAATACGGATACTCACCAAATTCATTAAATAATTCACCCAGGAGTCATTAACACGGCTAATACTCTTTCGTTTGCGTGCTTACAAACCAATACCAACCACTGTGGAATGGACCCTATGTGTGTAAAGCAGTATATATATATATATATATATATATATAATAATAATAATACTTACTTACCTTTGGCCAGCAACATCTTGACACGAGAGGCATACAAACCCACACCATCCACTACACTATGTGGTAAAACACCCACACACACACACACACACATGCCAAAACCCACACCCACACATGGTAAAACACACACACCCACACATGCCAAAACACACACCCACACATGCCAAAACACACACACACACACACATGCCAAAACACACACACACACACACATGCCAAAACATACACACACCAAAAAAAACACACACACACACACACATGCCAAAACATACACACCCACACCCACATGCCAAAACACACACACCCACACGCCAAAACACATGCATGCCAAAACACACACACCCACACCCACATGCCAAAACACACACCCACACATGCCAAAACACACACACCCACACCCACACGCCAAAACACACACACCCACATGCCAAAACACACACACCCACACACACATGCCAAAACACACACACCCACACACACATGCCAAAACACACACACCCACACACACAATTTAGAGACCAGAGGACGACACAGACCAAAACACACCCACACACATGCCAAAACACACACCCACACATGCCAAAACACACCCACACATGCCAAAACACACACCCACACATGCCAAGGAACATCCAACCAAAAACCCCCAGTACACAATACAACAAACCAGTTTACTTAGTACAAAGGCATATAATAATAATGATTCCTTTCTATAGTGGTAAATAAATAATATACACAGTCCAATGAAATTCACCCATTTATTTATTATAAACATTAAGGTGATAATTCTTCTTTGGTACATTGGAGTGCCTTGATTCCTCCAGAGTATGCCAGGAAACAGGACCAGAATAGCAAATATAATGGTGTTCTGTTGTTGCTTGGAATAGTTTGGAGGATTCGGTTGCTCCGGATTTACCAACACAAAACTTCCCCTTAAGATGATATTCTCTTGGTGGGAAATTGGAGGACCACCCACTCACTACACTATCCACTCACCACCCACTCACTACACTACCCACTCACCACACTACCCACTCACTCACTACACTACCCACTCACCACCCACTCACTACACTACCCACTCCTCCAAACTATGTCAGGAAACAAACAAATCACATCAATATTACTATAGTCAAACCAGAATATACTGAGCCCTAGGGTGGGGTCCGGATTAAGAGCGGCATTGCCAAATCATCACCAAAACAAACCCATATCGTTAAAATTTTAATGCATAAGCCAATTTGTAGTAGCTGTAAGTATTCAATATATAATACAATGTTAAAAAGAAGTATTTATAATGATGAGTTAGGTTCATTGTAAGTATATTTACAACAACTCTATACAACATGTGACATGCTATTTTGTACATGTTGCCACATCTCCTGTGACAAAGTGTTAATGGTGGGTCAAGGATGTGTGTACTCATACATATCAGTCACCTGGTCATTCTCACACCAACCACTATGGACCACACACCAACCACTATGGACCACACACCAACCACTATGGACCACACACCAACCACTATGGACCACACACCAACCACTATGGACCACACATCTCCCAGGCACGTCATTGTTCTCCACAGCTAAGCCAAGGAAATTATTTATAATGTAAATAGATATTTCCTCCATGAGAAGGCCAATAGAGGACCCCTATTAGATCCCTCTCAGTCAGGTGCTCGTACAGCGAAGGCAACCCCATTAAATTTATCAGAGAGAATGTTGGATACCATGTGGGTATGTTTTGGTGATGATTTGGCAACGCAGCTCTTAATCCTCGACCCTACCCGAAGGCTCAGTATATTCTGGTTTGACTATAGTGTTGTGGTAAATAATATACAGAGTCCAATTATAATTATATAGACTAAGATGAGATTCTCTTGGTGGTAAATTGAAGGACTACCCACTCACTACACTACCCACTCACCACCCATCCACTACCCACTCACTACACACCCACTACACTCACCACTCATCCACTACCCACTCACCACCCATCTACTACACACCCACTACCCACTCACCACACACTCTTCCAAACTATGTCAGGATGGTATTGCCTGGGTGACCGAAGCCGTTCCCAGGTTCTCGTGCCCCAAAATAGGGCGGGGGAATGTTGTGATGGTTTGGCCCCCATAGCTTCCTTCCTTGGGAGACATATAAGAAGAGGCTGGATGGAACCATTGTAGATACCTGTCCAGGATGTAACACAACACCTCATTCTATTAAACACATTATTGAAGACTGTAATACACACAAACACACTCACCAACAACACAACATACACTCTGTGAATGTCTGTCTGTCCAGGATGTAACACAACACTACATTCTATTAAACACATTATAGAAGATTGCAATGTATACAAACACACTCACCAACAACACAACAACATACACTTTGTGAGGGCACTGTGGGAAAGCCTGGTTCAGGCCATGGCCTTCCTCGGGAGCCAGGGTTGGCAAAAAACTCACTTGTTTTTTTAAAGCCCAATCCACCTGGGTTTTTTTTTTTTTTTTTCTTTTTTATCAAAAAAGCCGGGGCAAAAGCGGGTTTTTTCAAAATTTACCTTGGTGGATACTTATGGATCAGAGAACAACAAAGAAAGGTACAATTCCAAGGAGGTTGTGTCAATATTTCAAGGACTTGTTAAGTTGTCCTCCTAGTTCACCATCCATTGAGAGAATGTTTTCAACTTTTGGTCCTGTACTATATGGTCAAAACTGAGAAACAGGTTTGGGGTGGAGAAGGCCACAAACCTTGTACAAATTTACAAACATTTGTACCTGACAATGAATGACACAGATGAATAAATGTAAATAACATTCCCTGAGATAGCTATTAGCTAAACTTAACAAACCAATAAATTCAGTATAGCTATTTGTGGGCTCAATACTTCACAATTTCCCAATAAATATCTTAAAATTTCTTTCATATTATTTTAGTGTTATTGAGGAAAAGAATTATGTTTATAATTGATAAGGAACAAAACTGTTGCAAAATAAAAAAATAAATTTCAAATTATAATTAGAGGAGGAAAGCTATAAAATATATTTTTAAAATGGTGAAAAATCCGACAAATTTATTTTCTTCTTTGAAGTAAGGAAAAACATTGTTATTTGTCAAAAAATCTCATTATTTCATGTTTGCAAGATATTTTTTCATTAAATAAGAAATGGGCATCCTCATTTGAAATAAGTTATTTTGTTATATTAGAATAATATAAAATATTTTGTTATATTAGAATAATATAAGATATTTTGAAGCCAAAAATATCAAATGGAAGAAAAATATTACAGTAGTTACAAAAGCTGTTACCAAAACAGAAGTTATTATTATTTGCCTTTATTTAGTCAAGAAGAACATTCTTATTTGTAAAAAACTCAAGTTTTATAATGATTACACTTCCTTAATAATAGATTAAAGGTACTTGGCAATGATCAATAGTTAATCTCAAGTATCTATGATTTAATGTTGATATTGTGTGCTATAATATAAAAAATCAATAATTTAAAATAAAAAATATATTAAATATATTATTTGAAAAAAAAAAAAACAGGAAAGTGGGCAAAAATATGGGTTTTTTCAAATGTTTTGTTTTTTTTTTTTTTTTTTTACCCAGGTGGGTAAAACCGGGTTACCCAGATTGTTGCCAACCCTGTGAGGAGCTGGGGGCTGCTGGGTCAGACACCTTGAGGAACAACAACAACCCTGTGAGGAGCTGGGGGCTGCTGGACCAGACACCTTCATGGCCTTCCTCAGGAGCTGGGGGCTGCTGGGCCAGACACCTTGAGGAACAACAACAACCCTGTGAGGAGCTGGGGGCTGCTGGACCAGACACCTTCATGGCCTTCCTCAGGAGCTGGGGGCTGCTGGGCCAGACACCTTGAGGAACAACAACAATCTGTAAACAAAGTGTTCCTTTAATATCAATAACATTATTTCATTAACTCTAAGTCAGTAATTGTATCATGTGGTTCAGAAGAGGATTTAGGTTTTCAACAGAACCTTTCTCTGTGTGGTTCATATTTCATCATGACAAAACTATGAGTCCATTCCACAGTGGTTGGTATTGGTTTGTAAGCATGCAAACGAAAGAATGTTAGCCGTGTAAATGAATACGGATACTCAGCTTTTGGAAAATAATGAAGCCTAACAAGTGTGGTTGGTTGGGAAGCTAACAAACCATTACCACTGTGAAATCAACCCAATACCAAGGCTATCAATGCCTCCAAGCTATCCTGACAAACACACAACACAACACAATAATTAAGGTGCAAGTAGTGTTGGTAAATCTGGAGCAAATGATTCCTCCAAACTATTCCAAGCAACAGAACACCTTTATTTTTGTTCATCTGGTTCTGTTTCCTGGCATACCTTGGAGGAATCAAGGCACTCCAATGTAACCAAAGTGAATTACTTCCTTAATGGTATAGTATACTTTTAATAGATTGGAGTGCCTTGATTACACCAAAGTTTGTCAGGAAACACACCCACATGAAGAAAAATAATGGTATCCTGTTGCCTGGAATAGTTTGAAGGAATCAGTTGCTCCAGATTTACCACTCAAACCAATGTACTATATTTTCTGTTAAAGTCTGTACTAAGCACACAAACAAAAGAATTTTTAGCTGTGTAAATGATTTCTGGGTGAATTATTTAATGAATTTGGTGAGTAAACTATACAGTGATCATTATTATCTAACTGTTGGATAGATTTTGTGAATGTGGATATTCACCTTTTGGAAAATAATGAAGGCTTACAAGTGTGGTTGGTTGGGAAGCTAACAAACTAATACCACTGTGGAATAGACCCCATGACTTTTGGGTTTGTCATTAGTACATGCCTTGGTCACTGGATGTTTCCTGCCGCTGAGCCTCACATGGATGTCATAGATGACCAAACCTGTCACAGAATTAATACCACATTAATTGATGGATTGATATTAGGTGCCTCAACAGCGAGGTCATATGGCGCCTGAGGAAGAAGGTGATAGAGAGGTGGTGGGATGAGAAAACACACAATGTAAAATATATATATACCCGGTATATATACAATATAATATACTCACTTGACAGACATACAAACATATTATAATATACCCACTTGAGACATATATATACATATTACATACCCTGCTTGGCCTTATAGCCGAGCCTTGGTGCCTTCTCTGGTTGCGTTAGCCTGGGATGCTCAGTGTAGGCATTGTAGGGTGTTGGCCTGGGATGCTGGGTGTTGAGGTGATGGAAGTGTCATCACCTCAACACACACACCAAGTAGCACATCACATCACTTGTGTTTCTTACAGTAGTTCTCTTGTAAATATTTATACCGTACATCCTCCATCTTGGTGGTGTGACCTGTTAATTATATTGATTGATATTAGACACCATAACAGCCAAGGTCATATGGCACCCGAGGAAGAAGGTCATTGACAAGTGGGACAGTCAAGGGGGAAATTATTATGTGTTTTTGGTAAATCTGGAGCAACTGATTTCTCCAAACTATTTTTCCAAGCAAAAACAGAACACCATTATTTTTGTTCTTCTGGTTCTGTTTCCTGGCATACATAGGAGGAATCAAGATGCTCCTAATGTAAATCTGGAGTAACTGAATCCTCCAAACTATTTCAAGCAACAGGACACCATTATTTTTGGTCTTCTGGTTCTGTTTCCTGACATACTTTGGAGGAATCAAGGCACTCCCAATGTAACAAAAAAGAATAAATAAGAAATAACCTACTACAATCATATTTAATGTAATATAATGTAATATTTAATGTAATAAAAGTGAATTACCTCCTTAAGGAACCCTGTGATGTAGTCAGATAATTGAAGGTAAACGACTCCTTCAAATATTGCCATGAAACTCCACCTATATGGAAGGAGCTTGTTTCATGGCATGATGTGGAGGAAATAGAAGCCTCCAAACACACACACACACACACACACACATTCTCTCTCCATAACACACACACCTATATGGAAG
>JAWQEG010004344.1:140000-145410 GCA_033782935.1 Petrolisthes cinctipes
GTAACTTCAAATTTATCAGCGTGATGGTTTGAGTATTTAAGTCAGCTGTTAAATTTCTCATTCCTTCCCTTTCTTCTACCACCCTTCCCATTCTTCGTTCAACCCTTCCCATTCTTTTTCCAACCCTTCCCATTCTTTCTCCAACCCTTCCCATTCTTTTTCCAACCCTTCCCATTCTTTCTCCAACCCTTCCCATTCTTTTTCCAACCCTTCCCATTCTTTCTCCAACCCTTCCCATTCTTCTTCCAACCCTTCCCATCCTCTTTTCAACCCTTCCCATTTTCCCAGCCAAGGAGAATAGGAAAAAGATGGACCTAATTAAATTTCCGAAAATTTGACGTCCACTTGTCATACAAATTATAATGAAACGAGACATTGACGAGTGTGTAAACTATGATATTTGGGTTTGTTGTTGTACTATAAGGTTATACAAACCATATAACACGTGTTACACTCGTAATGAGCTAATATTAAGGGGGTGCGGGAATAGGGGGACAGGCTTGGAGGGGGGTTAAGGGGGTGCGGGAATAGGTTACAGGCTTTCTACCCACCCCAAGCATGTCTCCCTATTCCCGCCCCCCCCCCAGCCTGTCCCCCTATTCCCGCACCCCTCCAGTCCCCCCCCCCCCAAGCCTGTCCCCTACTCCCGCACCCCCTTAACACTAAAATAATGTCATTCCGTTATAGCCAATCAGCGATAATCTTGAGTATTGATATTTTGAGGTGGGCCAATCAGAGTGAGTTACAATAAGGGTTCAGGGTATAGGTCTATGTGAAAGCTTTAAAGCTTTAAAGCTTTAAAATAAATATAATAATGCAGTACATATTATATATTAAAAAATAACAATCTGCAGTTTATCACAGTTTATTAAATTAGTACAAAATCATAAATTTACAATTCAAGGTAAAGGCACATTTTTGGTGGTGAGTAATTTTGGCGGGTGGGAGGGAACGACTACCACCACCACTACCACCACAACCACCACTACTACTACTACTACTACCACCACCACCACCACCACCACTACTACTACTACTCACACCAATGCCGAATATAAATCATGTAAACAATGTAACTCTGGCTGTGTCTTTCTCACTCACAATGCATTCAGTTTTGTCTCTTGGCTTCATGTGTGTATGTCGGTGTAGGAATTGCGTCATTTTTTCCTGCCTTGTTCTCAGTTTCCTTCCAAGAACAACGAAATTGCATGAATAACGTGGGGACATCTGCTACCATATTCTCTCTCTCTCTCTCTCTCTCTCTCTCTCTCTCTCTCTCTCTCTCTTGGTAGGACTAATGTTGTGACACTGTTGTCAGGGAAGGTGAGGGGCAGGTGTTGTAAGATGAGGAGAGATAGAGTGTTGTCAGGAGAGGAGGGTAAGAGAGAGTGTGTTGTCAGAAGAGGAGAGGGGACTAGAGAGATAGAAGAGTGTTGTCAGAAGAGGAGAGAGAGGATAGGAGGAGAGAAGAGGAGAGATAAGCGATCATAAGGAGCAAAAGAGAAGATGGTATCAGTGAAGGAGGTGGTGAGGGATCAAACCACAACAACAACCACTTTATCCAAGACCACTAAGACCCAAGTTTTTTTTTTTTTTTTTTTTTTTTTTTTTTTTGAGAGGAACTTTTGGTCACATAAAATAAAGTTGCGTGCCAGGATAATTGGAGTATAGAAAAAAAAGGCATCCTATAGTGAGCCAGAAATGGGTATATATACTTTGCTCTTGCAAGGTTCGTAATTTAGTTGAATGACGATATTTTTGTATAGTTTTTATACACCAATTAAGAGAGAGAGAGAGAGAGAGAGAGAGAGAGAGAGAGAGAGAGAGAGAGAGAGACGAGGTAAGGCATTGCATGGGGAGTAGGTAAACATTCCATATATATATATATATATATTTAATCTGGTGTAATTGGCAGCCCTGAGAGCGACGCTACGGGGCCCTGCATGTACTAGCGAGTGAGTGGGTGAGTGAGGGATGATGGAGTTTGTGTCTGCATGCAACATAGGAAAGAATTACATAGGAAAGAATGACTAGTCTTACCCTAAAGCATCAAGAGACCTACTACTGACTGACTACTGCACACACACACACACACACACACACACACACAGGGTATAGGGATGATGTGAAAGCCTGATTGCCAACACACAGACATTGTTACCTAAGAGGACACATTCACTTCCTTATAAGCGGTAATCGTGTGTACAGACCAAGTTCTTGACTCGCCAAGGGACAACACCAACAAGACACAGTACAGGTTAAAAGTCTTGTCTCTTCTCTATGCAGTCTCTTGGTGGTCACTGAGGTAGTAAAATTGACAGTGTTGTGAATTGGTAGACATTGGGACTTATGATGCCGTGTGTCTTGGTAAAAAAAGTACTCTCTCTTGGCAGGCAGAAGACAGGTTGCTTCAGTGTTGACTAGAAATGGTGTTTTTTCAGTGTTGGCAGAAGACATGTTGTTTCAGTGTTGGTAATAAGGTTGTTTCAGTGTTGATAATAAGGTTGTTTCAGTGTTGATAAAATACATGTTGTTTCAGTGTTGGTAAAATAGTTGTTTCAGTGTTGGCTGGAATATCTTACACAGAGGATGTAAAATACCAAGCCTGAAATACACGTAATATGTTTACTTGGTCAATGATAGGACTTGGTGTCGTATACGGTAAGCAAGAATATTCGTTGTGTTACTAATGGTACTGGTATACGATGGATGGCTCTGTTGTGTGTGTGTGTGTGTGTGTGTGTGTGTGTGTGTGTGTGTGTAATCATCCTATATGTACCACACCATCAACACACACACACACACACACACACACACACCACAGATGTTCTTGGATATATCATCCCTTGGTGTGGGATGAGTATCTATCGACTTGAGGTTTGGTTTGGTTCGTGGGTTAGGAATGTGTGTTTGTGTGTGTGTGTGTGTGTGTGTGTGTGTAAGGTTCATGGGTTAGGAATGTGTGTGTGTGTGTGTGTGTGTGTGTGTGTGTGTGTGTGTGTGTGTGTGTGTGTAAGGTTCGTGGGTCAGGAATGTGTGTGTGTGTGTGTGTGTGTGTGTGTGTGTGTGTGTGTGTGTGTGTGTGTGTGTGTGTAAGGTTCGTGGGTTAGGAATGTGTGTGTGTGTGTGTGTGTGTGTGTGTAAGGTCCGTGGGTTAGGAATGTGTGTGTGTGTGTGTGTGTAATCATCGTATCTATACCACAATTCACCATCACACAACATGGATATTCTTGCATATATAATCCCTTGGTATTGGGGTTTGGTTGGGTTGGGTTGGCAAGGAAAGGAAAGGAAGGGAAGAGCCCGCTGCTGTGTGTGTGTGTGTGTGTATGTGTGTGTGAGTGGTAGTGGTCGTGTGGCGGGCTGCTGGGCTGCTGGGTAATTGCATGAGGGAGTGACTGCTTTGTTGCCTTCAGACAGAGATGAACATAAATGAGCCTTTTTTTGTTTTATTGTTCATTATCTAGACGCAGGAGGCATTAAAAGCTCAAGTATATATACATTTACATCAGTTTAGACCAAGTTATTGTCTGAATGAGTGAATGTAATGAATATCTTTCCATTGTGCTTACGTGGAAAAAATCGAGGGTTTTTGTATCTTTAAGGCCGCACGGTTTTTCAATATCTCAGAAAAATACACCGATGTATTAAATTGTTTATGCTTTCTAAATTCCTTGATGCAAGAAGGATTGAAAGTTTAAGTACGTAAAACATACCTCTCACCAAAGTAACTTTGCATAATAATAATAATAAAAAAAGAAGCCAAAAATGGTAAATGTCACGCAAAAAAGGATTTGAATTTTAGATATAGCTAAAAGAAGATCCATTTTACTCTCTATCTTAAGCAAAAACTCACATACACAAACACATACATTCCCCTAAACGGTGAAAGTGTCAACATCTTTCTGTATGCCTAGGCATTGAGGAGGGATGAGGAAGGGTGAGAACAGCCAGTGAGAGTTGTATTGTAGCTCACACTAACTAAGCTCAGCCTCAGTGCCTCAGTCACCTGCCTGCCGCTGCAAAGGGAGGTTGTATCCACCTGTGCTCTGACGGCTCCCTCTGTGGCCAGTAGTCGCTCAGTCGTCTGGTCAACCCGTAAAGTCGAAAGTCAGTATGCGAAATGAACAAAGAATTAGACTTATTGCATGAACTATCATTGAATCTAAGGTGTCTCTAAATAGTTATATACAGTTTGTACTACTACTAAGCAAAGTCTAAGTACTGTCTGTACAAGAAGAAATTCAAGAAACTTTGATAATAATATAACAGAAAAAAATATATATCGCCTTTGTAGTTTTAATGAGACAGATGAGTGAGTAGTGTAACGTAGCATCTGTGTAGCAAAGGATTGACTCACAACAACTTCAACAAGAAAGACGAGTGACGTGTAGGGGCGCTTATGGTGGCCACGGTGACACACACACACACACATACACATACACACACAAGCGGGAGTACCATGCCACGCCCTCCCCTATACCAACCCATACTATAACTTCTCACTCCTCCTTATATACCTTTTTCTCTCTGATACGCTTGTAGAAATATGAAAGTAGTTTTGTTGTTGTTGTTGTTGCCATGGAAAACTGACTTTATTATTAACTAGTCCTCTGTCTGTCTGAAAACTTATAATATTTCCCTGTGACTTTTTCCCCTATTACGAATAAAAGCTGGCAATACTTAAGACTCTTTATACCATTGTTGTTTACTCTTATCTCATTTTTTTTCTGCAATTCATTTTTTGCAAGGTCTTAATTCCCATATTAAAAAAAAAGGGGGAAAAAGTAAGGACTATTCAATTAACATGTATGTCGCTAATAAACTTTCCTTTCCATACTCGTTACAAGAGAATTGGGAGTAAATCTCAACCACCGCTATTTTTATTGTATTTATTTTTCAAGAAGTCGCAATTGGTACCTATTTACGAAAGTGCTCAGAGTGCTAAAAGTTGTATAAAAAAAATCTAAGTTTAAAATGGAGATGTGCTTAAATTCAGATTCATGTTCGGATGAAGTTGGCATTTTGTTATGATAACGTACGAGTGCTAAAAAGAATATATATATAGGCGAGGAAATAGTTTGGTGGGAGGCAGAAGAGTCGACTGTGTAACTCTTCACTCCTTGATTACACCTTGAGATAGCTGTCTGAACCACTGTTGGTACTCTCTCTCTCTCTCTCTCTCTCTCTCTCCACGGGTGTGTGTGTATGTATGTATGTATGTGACCTGCTTCGACTTACATAACAACAACAACAACTTACACTCTTGACTGACTAGTGGAAGCCGTATAAGGTGTGGGTCTGGTTGGGGAGAACAAGCACCAGTAATGAAGTAAAAGAAGACACAGGAAACATATTTAGTGACAGACGAGGTGATGCTCATGGCAGTAACGAGATAATAATACAAGTG
>JAWQEG010004345.1:2500-38979 GCA_033782935.1 Petrolisthes cinctipes
CAGCATTAAATGCTGTGACCTCAGCTACAACACCACCACCCACATCAACCTAGAAGCTAGAGTTGTGTATATAATAATAAACCAGTGAGTGAAGCGGCCTCAGGCTGGACACTAAGAGGAAGACATGTTCAGAGAAGGCTAAGATGGAGGACTCTTATATGGGCATTCTTTTAATATTATCATGATACAAATATTGAAGGTGCATGTCTCAAATTTTGTCCAAATGTTGTAGCCTTGATTTATTGTGAATATCTATGAGACAAAGCATTTGTGCCTTTCCATGCCTTCCAGTAACAATGATGAGATCTTTCTGACAGCCCAATATCCCGAGTTGTATATAGTTTACTTTTGTTCACCTTTATTGTTTGGTTCCTCAGCCAGAGGAAGACTTGTGAACTCGCGGCCATGTGAGCCCATTGGGTGATGCTGTCATAGCCCCTCCACCCACCCAGGGCCCGGGTCTTACCCCCCAGGCTCACTTTATTATTTAGGGTAAGGTTGATGGGTTTACTCATCATACCTTACCACCCCACCTGCACCAAACCTCTCAAGTCATGCGCTGCGTCGCATGCACGAGTCTCCTAGTCACATGCTAGCTACCCAGGTCCTAGTTTTATTTTTACTGTTTATTTTGATTTTTGCACTGATTCTCAATTAAGGCTCCTAGTTGTAAGTCATGCATGTAGGATAGTTGTTGATGGTGGTTCCCAGTTACCAAGTTATAATAACCAACCACACAGTCAAGCCCATTCACTCCATAGTGTGACCCCGGAGCACACACTGGCCGGGGCTCCCAGCGGCCGGGGCAGCGGGGCCGCCACCACCACTGGAAGAGGTAGTGAGTGTGTTCCTGTGCCCGCCGACCCCCTTCCTCTCCTCTCACCACAAGAAGGCAATATCCCAAGTCACAGACACTTGCTCACAACCACCTGTGTTAGGCGAGTTACCTGCGAGCATAAGACAAACCAAAGTGGCCTTGCTTTGTGGTGGTCGTAAACTAAGATTGACTGCGAGAAGACATCGTATGTGAGATCTAGTCACATGAATGAATCTCCGGTTTGTGATGTTGCAGACCAAGGCATAATCAGTTACCTATGTTGAGAAACCTGATCCAAAGTATGAATATCAAAGTGATCTCGAGACTGCTCAGATCTGACAAACCTCTCTCCCTCAGTAGTGCACTCTGCTCCACTTACAAATTTGCTAACCAGTATGGTGTTGAGATATTCTGTTTGTTAATAAGGCTTTGTAGATAGAAGCTGTCTGTCTATCTCGAGGCTTTCCACTCATGCAAGTTGTTTATATACAGTACATACAAAACCAAAAGACACATGAACAGTTATAAATAATCATGTCAAACAAATATGTATTAGCAGAAGTCACAAGTGGATTTTTGTTGGTGTAGTAAGCGTGGTGTGGCCCCTTACCCACTGCTGCCTCCTGTAGGGGAGGGGGCCCACACTGCCCTCAGTACAGTTCAGTGTTCTTTGTCAGTACAGTTGTGTGAACATGCAGAGCTATAGTTGGCAGTGTATTGTCTCTGGCAGTCTATTATGCTCATGTCAATTTTCCTTCACTGATTTGTTTTTGTATATGCTATTGTATGCTATTCCATATATGCCATAGACAGTACATAAGACATCATGGTAATAATGCTTTTCAAACCAAAACTTTGGTGCTAAATGTACAACCGTGTTAATCGTCTGGTACTTCCATTTAGGCGTTTTTATTACATTCCATAATGTAGTTGGTGTGGGTGAGAGTAAGTGTGGGCCTGGTCTCCCACACTGCCTCCCACACCACTACCAGAAACGTCATCAAATTAGGCACCTTAGAGATGGGTAGTGATGTGATTGCTTTTGTATGAGAATTGTTTCCCTATTAATTGTGACCTTTTAGTCTTTTTAATGCTATATTTTCTTAAAATCAAATTTAAAAGTTTTGAAAGTGATTATATGCATTCCATATTCCCTTCATGGACTCTAAAATGTCTTATTTTTACTTTCTGGTATTCTGCACCACTCTTATTATTTTCACTAACCCCGGCTTACCGGCATACGGGTTAGCAGCAACCAAACCAATGTTTTTTTCCATCTAGTCCATACCTTAGAGTGTAAAAGAACAGTTAAGTGTTTGCTTCCAGAAGCTAGTTTGTAATGAGGTCCGTTTGACGCAGCCGACACCAACAGGTGTTAGGGAGTCAGGCGTAAACGGACTCTGGTTGAAGTATTCCATAGTTATTGAATCAGAGCTATTCCATGTTTGATTTGATGTTACATGTTCTCTCCCAGTTCAACTACAGGCTTGTTGTACCCGTTGATGATGCTATTGATGTCCATTCTCTCGACACCTATGTCGAGGCTCCTGTACACTCCAGCTCTGACAGTAGCCGGCCACAGCCCAGGCTCAGGGCTGGAGAGACAGACAACTTTCTGGTGTTTTATGAAGCACTGGTTCTGTGGGGATACACTGCAACAGCAGCAACACAAGACCAAACCGAAGGCAAAATTATCTTTATAAAGTTTGTGGACCGCCACCCCCTTCACTCGGTGCTCTCCCTCCGCCACCGCCCCACCCCCCACCACTGCCAATGTTTGGCCCAGCCTGGTCGTCACACAGCCCGACCAATGCTAGTGTTGTTGCCATCAAAGCCACACACAGTTTGGTATCAACATTGGCTCACACCTGAAACAATGGCTGGTGCTAAACATTGGTACCCCCAACACAATTCTATAGTATTACCAACACAACATGTCTGGTACCATCAGGTCAGTACTAGACACACAATATGGCTGGTGTCATTGGGGTGGAGGTGCCACAAACTTTCCACACAAAATTTAAAGCAGTTGTCAACAGCACTAACCGGAAGGGTCGCCTGGGTAAACGTCCAGTGTTTCAAGTGCCTTGGTCTTACATTTCGATAGAGGGCGGCCCTATTTTTTCACTGATCTCCCCACGGAACCTGTAGTGCTTTCAGCATTCCATGTGAAGTGTTGATTTATGCCAATAGAAGCTTTTTCAGTTTCTGTTGGATTTATAGGAAGACAAATGGTTTAGTTTCTAAAGATGAAATTTAAAAGTTTAATTTATTGATTTATTATTTAATATGTGCACCTAGCATTATGTGTTTTGCATATATACATATATTCAATTATTATAGAATGTACTAGTTTGTAGACATAAATACGATTCAAACAGAAGCTGCTTTTTATTCCTTGAGACATCCCAGAAATATTACCATAACCTTAGACTTGTGCTTGTGTGTCGTGAGAAATTAAAAAGAATAGTTTAAATATAGAGTATTTTGTTAGGAAATGGATTGATACATGACAAAAGGAAAATCAGTGTATATTGATAAAACTAATAAAAGAAAAGTTAAAAGATAGAATGTTTTGTTAGGACATGAATTTATACATGACATAAATGGAAAAGCAGAGTATATTGATAAAACAAATAAAAAGAAAAATTAAAAGATAGAATGTATTGTTAGGAAATGGATTGATTGATACATGACCTAAAAGGAGAAAGCTGTGTATATTGATCAAACAAATAAAAAGAAAAATTAAAAGATAGAATGTATTGTTAGGAAATGGATTGATTAATACATGACATAAATGGAAAGCAGTATATTTAATGTATGAACCCTGTGATCGTGTATGGGAATTGGAGGAGGCTTCTGATTCCTCCTGACCATGCCACGAAACAAACCTCTTCCATAATATAGGTGTGTGTGTGTGTGTGTGTGTTTCGTGGCAATAATTGAAGGACTCGTTGACCTCCAATTTTCAGACTATATATCACTGACAATATTTACAGCATCAATAAAACTGACAATATTTACAGTATCAATAAAACTGACAATATTTACAGTATCAATAAAACTGACAATATTTACAGTATCAATAAAACTGACAATATTTACAGTATCAATAAAACTGACAATATTTACAGCATCAATAAAACTGACAATATTTACAGTATCAATAAAACTGACAATATTTACAGCATCAATAAAACTGACAATATTTACAGCATCAATAAAACTGACAATATTTACAGTATCAATAAAACTGACAATTTCTGTATCAATAAAACTGACAATATTTACAGCATCAATAAAACTGACAATATTTACAGTATCAATAAAACTGACAATATTTACAGCATCAATAAAACTGACAATATTTACAGTATCAATAAAACTGACAATATTTACAGCATCAATAAAACTGACAATATTTACTTTATTTACAAGA
The DNA here is from genome assembly GCA_033782935.1 of Petrolisthes cinctipes. NCBI lineage: Eukaryota > Metazoa > Arthropoda > Malacostraca > Decapoda > Porcellanidae > Petrolisthes > Petrolisthes cinctipes. The sequence goes on from JAWQEG010004345.1 coordinate 6,757, forward strand.
AAGATGGGACTAAATAAAAATAAACACACACACACACACACAAACACACACTAAAACACACACACACACACACACACACACACACAAAACACACACACACACACACACACACACTAAATACAAATGGAAGGAAAATATAAAATGCCCAAAGTGGAAGGCTAAATTCACTATTGAGTTTCAGTCCTTCACATAGGGCTAGATTATACATTGTTACTTAGTGTGGTATTCAAGAACATTTTTTGGTGGTGAATACGATGGTGGGTATGACTAATATTACTTGGTGTGGTATTCAAGAACATTTTTTGGTGGTGAATACGATGGTGGGTTACTAATATTACTTGGTGTGGTATTCAAGAACATTTTTTGGTGGTGAATACGATGGTGGGTGGTGTGGTATTCAAGAACATTTTTTGGCGGTGAATACGATGGTGGGTGGTGTGGTATTCAAGAAAAATTTTTGGTGGTGAATACGATGGTGGGTGGTGTGGTATTCAAGAACATTTTTTGGTGGTGAATACGATGGTGGGTGGTGTGGTATTCAAGAACATTTTTTGGTGGTGAATACGATGGTGGGTGGTGTGGTATTCAAGAACATTTTTTGGTGGTGAATACGATGGTGGGTGGTGTGGTATTCAAGAACATTTTTTGGTGGTGAATACGATGGTGGGTGGTGTGGTATTCAAGAACATTTTTTGGTGGTGAATACGATGGTGGGTGGTGTGGTATTCAAGAACATTTTTTGGTGGTGAATACGATGATGGGTGGTGTGGTATTCAAGAACATTTTTTGGTGGTGAATACGATGGTGGGTATGACTAATATTATTTACGTGGTCTGGTATTCAAGAGTTAGTTAGATTCTCTTGTTGGTGAATTGGAAGGTTTCTGATTCCTCCAAACTGTGCCACGAAACAGAAGATCCCCAAATTAGTACCATTGAGGGTGTGTGTGTGTGTGTGTATGTGTGTGTGTGTGTATGTGTGTGTGTGTGTGTATGTGTGTGTGTGTGTATGTGTGTGTGTGTGTATGTGTGTGTGTATGTGTGTGTGTGTGTATGTGTGTGTTTGTGTGTGTGTGTGTGTGTATGTGTGTGTGTGTTCTGGTATAGTTAGGAGGAATCAGTAGCCTTTTAAGGGGGTGCGGGAGTAGGGGACAGGCTTGGTGGGGGGGGGGAAGTTTGGGGGTTGCGGGAATAGGGGGACAGGCTTGGGGGGGGTAGAAAGCCTGTCCCCTTATTCCAGCACCCCCTTAACCCTTCCCCCAAAGACTGTCCCACTACTCCCGCACCCCCCAAAACCCCCCCAAGCCTATCCCCTACTCCCGCACCCCCCTAAACCCCCCCCCCAAGCCTGTCCCCCTATTCCGGCACCCCCTTAATTGACCATCAAGAGAATCTCACCTGAATACTCCATCATAAAATTATTCTAAACACACCTGGATACTTATTTTGGCTCATGACTGTACAGGCGTTGTTAGAGATGGTAGCAAATGTGTGTCTGTGTGTGTGTGTGAGAGAGAGAGAGAGTTTGAGAGAGAAAGAGAGAGAGTGTGTGTACATTTTGTGTGTGTGTGAGAGAGAATGAGTGAGTGTACTTACAGTGTGTGTGTGTGTATGTGTGTGTTCCAATATGTATTGAGAGAGAGAGAGAGAGAGAGAGAGAGAGAGAGAGAGAGAGAGAGAGAGAGAGAGAGAGAGAGAGTGTGTGTGTGTGTGTGTGTATCAATATGTAATGTATGTATAATTCTGCATGTGCATATTCCATGTTTATGTATGTATGTATGCATGAATATATTCCATGCGACTATGTATATATGTATGTATGTATGTATGTATTTGTGTACTCATGAAAGTGTAATGCATTCCGTGTGTATGACTGGTGTAGTGTGTGTGTGTGTGTGTGTGTGTACTCGTGAAAGTGTAACACATGCATGCAGTGTGTGTGTGTCGTGTAGTGTGTGTGTGTATGTATGCATGCTTGTGTCTCTCGCATAATGTGTGTGTGTAGTGTAATGTAGTGTGTGTGTATGTATGTATGCATGTGTGTCTCTCGTAGTGTGTGTGTATGTATGTATGCATGTATCTCTCGCATAATGTGTGTGTGTGTGTATTGCCTAGTGCAGTGTGTATGTAGGTATGCATGTATCTCTCGCATAGTGTGTGTGTGTGTGTGTGTGTGTGTATGTATTGCCTAGTGCAGTGTGTATGTATGTATGTATGCATGTATCTCTCGCATAGTGTGTGTGTGTGTGTGTGTGTGTGTATTGCCTAGTGCAGTGTGTATGTATGTATGTATGCATGTATCTCTCGCATATTGTGTGTGTGTATGTGTGTGTGTGTATGTATGTATGTATGCATGTATCTCTCGCATCGTGTGTGTGTGTGTGTGTGTGTAGTCCTGTTCACAGTGATCAATGACAGTCCGGTATTGGCCTTCCGATTCTCCAGTAATGTGAATAATGTTGCCGTTAATTCTGTCTCTCTTTGACTTGCAACCTCCTTTTATCTCTTTCGACAACACAAATGGAATATACAAAGAAAAACAGATTAGCACATCATTTTTTTTTTCTTTGAGTACAAAATAATAATATATATGAAAATGGAATATACGAAAAAAAAAAAAAAAATACATAGTCTTACTTTATAAAACAATGAACCTAATAATAATAATGTTGTTGTATTACATCTATAGTGTGTTACATTACAAAACAACAAACCTAATAATAATAATAATGATAATAATAATAATGTAGTATTGTAGTTACATAGTCCTACATTACAAAACAAAAAAACTTAATAATAATAATAATAATAATAATAATAATGATGTTGTATTGCAGTTACGTAATCTTACATTTTCTATATATTGTAAAGTTTTAAACCCTCGAAAAACTAAAAACAATAATAATAATAATAATAATAATAATAATAATAATAATAATGTTGTTGTATTGCACTTACGTAATCTTACATTTTCTATATATTGTAAAGTTTTAAACCCTCGAAAACAACATAAACAACACGTATACCAATTCTTGTGACCAATAAATAGTTCGTCTAAGAGCTCAAGAGATTGGCAGACCGAGAATGAACTTTGGGTTGTCAAATGCTAAAGAGGGTCCGGGAATAGGGGGACAGGCTTGGGGGGGGGGGGGGGTTAGGGGGGTGCTGGAGTAGGGGGACAGGCTTGGGGGGGGGGTTTATGGGGGTGCGGGAATAGGGGGACAGGCTTGGGGAAGTTTAGGGGGTTGCGGGAGTAGGGGACATGCTTGGGGGGGTTTATGGGGGTGCGGGAATAGGGGGACAGGCTTGGGGGGGGTTTAGGGGGGTGCGGGAGTAGGGGACATGCTTGGGGGGGGTGCGGGAATAGGGGGACAGGCTTGGGGGGGTTTAGGGGGGTGCTGGAGTAGGGGACATGCTTGGGGAGGTGCGGGAATAGGGGGACAGGCTTGGGGGGGGGTTTAGGGGGGTGCGGGAGTAGGGGACATGCTTGGGGGGGTGCGGGAGTAAGAGGACAGGCTTGGGGGGGTTAGGGGTTAGGGGTGTGCAGGAATAGGGGACAGGCTTTCTACCCACCCCAAGCCTGTCCCCCTATTCCCGTACCCCCCCCCCCCCAAGCCTGTCCCCTATTCCCGCACCCCCTTAAGTTTGTCTCTGACCCCCCCTAACCCCACCCCTATCAGCTCTCTAGCCAGCCCCACAACCCCCACCCCTCTCAGCTCTCTGGTTACCCCCCACCCCACCCCAAGTTGAAAAGATCGGTGACTCTCAAGTTTACAATTCCAGCCTCAAACTTTAGAAGGTTAAGACTGTTTGGGAATGAAAAAATAATGAGAATTGCACCACAGAACATCGATGAAAGAACACTCCAAAATACGAAGTTTTATTTTGACCTGATAATATCATTGTGGTTAATTTTGTTGTTGTTGTTGTTGTTGTTGTTGTGATCTATGGTTTGTTTGTTTGTTGTTATTGTTTGGATGTAATTGGTTTGTTTGTTGTTGTTGCTGTTGTCGTTTTGATCTAATTGTTTTGTTGTTGATGTGGTTGATGTGGTTGTTGTTTTTGTTGTTTGGATATAAATGTTTGTTTATTTGTTGTTGTGGTTGTTTGTTTGTTTGTTGGTTGGTTTGACCCTGATATTAATGGTTGTTGTTATTGTTGTTCGGATCTAATTGGTTGTTATTGTTGTTCGGATCTAATTGGTTGTTGTTGTTGTTGTTCGGATCTAATTGGTGGTTTGTTGTTGTTGTTGTTTAGGAGGGTATTACTGTGTTGGTAATTCTGGAGCATATGATTGCTCCAAACTGTGTGTGTGTGTGTGTACACTCGTAATCCAAAATTTGTATCCAGTGCATGTTGAAGTTTCGAATCATTTGACATACTAGTGAACCAATTACACGCTTATCCTGTTTCATCTTTGCTTGAGTTGACTTAATACTCGATCAGGCTATTCGAAGCAAGCCTGGATATATATTTTGGATTGTGAGTGTACGTATGTGTGTGTGTGAGTGTGTGTGAATAGAATATGTACTATTAAAACCTCTCTCAACGTTGAGAATGGTTGGAAAATTCACTTATTGGAACTCTGTTTAGTTGCTCTCCAACACTCCTTGGACCCTGGTCCACCACTATCAGCCATGGCTGTACATGTGTGTGTGTGTGTTTGTATATATGTATGTATGTATGTATAGGGAGGGATAAATTACCATACATATAATTAGAGAATGTGTATGTCTGTATGTGTATGTGTGTGTGTGTGTGTGTTTGTGGAGGAGGGGGGGATTGAAATACAAGGGACCTTTTGGATAAATAATAAGATTGATTGATTGATATTAGGCGCAACAACAGCAATGTCATATAGCGCCCGAGGAAAAAAGGTGACATCAGGGTGGGATAAGTAATATTTAATTAAGAGAAAATTGTATTGTATTATTTGATTTGTAACAGAAAATGAAACTAAAACAAGAGTGAGAAAGAAAATGTTATGATTTCAGCACAGACTAAATTATACAAGTTATTCATTCGATTTAATAGCAAGATAGGTCTCTCTCTCTCTCTCTCTCTCTCTCTCTCTCTCTCTCTCTCTCTCTCTCTCTCTCTCTCTCTCTCTCTCTCTCACAGATTTTCACGCACATTCTCTCTCTCTCACATACACAGATTTTCAGGCACAGTCTCTCTCTCTCACATACACAGATTTTCAGGCACAGTCTCTCTCTCTCTCTCTCTCTCTCTCTCTCTCTCTCTCTCTCTCTCACACAGATTTTCACGCAATCTCTCTCTCTCTCTCTCTCTCTCTCTCTCTCTCTCTCTCTCTCTCTCTCACAGATTTTCACGCAGTCTCTCTCTCTCTCTCTCAATTTAGGAGGTAGTAAAGTGCTGATGGTAACTCTGGAGCAACTGATTCCTCCAAACTACTCCAGGCAACAACCGGATACCATTACATTTGTTCACTGGTTTACTTTGGAGGAATCAAGGCACTCCAATGTACCAAAAGTATATTATCCCACACACACACACACACACACACATTAACTAGCCAATAACACACACACACACACACACACACACACACACACACACACACACATTAACTAGCCAATAACACACACACACACGCACATTAACTGGTCAATTACACACACACACACACACACACATTAACTAGCCAATAACACACACACACATTAACTAGCCAATTACACACAAACACACACACACACATTAACTAGCCAATAACACACACACACACACACATTAACTGGTCAATTACACACACACACACACACACACACACACACACACACATTAACTGGTCAATTACACACAAACACACATACACACATACACACACTAACTGAACAACACACATACATACACACACTAACTGAACAACACACACACACACACACACATTAACTAGCCACCAGTAACACACACACACACATTAACTAGCCAATTACCAGTCAGAGAGTTGAAATAAAAACCAATAACAATAACACAATAACAAATAAAAATAACATAAACATATACATATTAATATTCTGACTGTATTGATTATCAGAGGAAATAATAATAATAATAATAATAATAATAATAATAAGATTGACTACCTGATGTACAATATTTTTTTTTTATTTACAAACACTTATATATATTTTTTTTTTATTAAAGTAAATCAGAATATATTGTAAAAAATAATATGTAATAATTTTGAGGTATTTATTACATATATATATATTCACTGTGAGGGAGAGTGAGTCACGTGATACGGTGTGTGTGTGGGGGGGGGGGTACAGGGGGGGGGGGGGTATGAACCGAGGTGACTAGGGACCTTGTACTCTCAGCCGGGGTTCAGTCTGTTATTGGTGTTCGTGGTGTGTGGACGTCCCTCTCTCTCTCTCTCTCTCTTGATCCAGTTTCTCTCTCTCTCTCTTGATCCAGTTTCTCTCTCTTCTGTTGCTTCAGTTTCTCTCTCGATCTAATTCTCCTTTCTCTCTTTTGCTCTAGTTTTTTTTCTCTTGCTACAGTTTTCATTCTTTCTCTTGTTGCTTTAGTTCTCTTTTGCTACATTTCTCTTATTCTTTCTCTCGTTGCTTCAGTTCTTTTTCCTTCCTGCTCCAGTTTGTCTCTTTCTCTCTCTCATGTTTCGTCCACATTTTCTCTCCCTTTCCTGTTCTAGTTTCTCTCTCTCTCTCTCTCTCTCATACTGGCATGTGTTTCGGATACACGAGTCGAAACTGGTGGTTCACATGTTGTGGGATACACGATACACACATTGAAAAGTTTGAGTGATTAATGTGAATATTCCGACTAAATCGCAGGATCACTTATTGAGGGAGGCCCTGTGGAGCAACATCTGCTGGTGGAGCGGGGCATAGCATGTCTTTCAAACGAGTAACAAACAAGGACACTCCTAAAAAAAAAAAAAAAAAAAAAAAAAAAAAAAAAAAAAATAATAATAATAATAATAATAATAATGGTTTGCGGAGTCCCCGTGCCTGGCCTCTTGTTTATCATAAAGTATTCGTACTTTGAGGGTGACCAATGTTTTTCAGGTGTTATAGTGAGTAGTGATTTTAACTTCATTATATCCTGAAATGCTTCGTAGTTGATTTTCTTTTTCAATAATTTTTTGAGCCTGGTCGATTTAATTTCGAGTTGTATAAAGCTGATAACTAGAACAGTTTGATTGTGGTTTTAGCATTACAACATTAACTTATAATTATCAGTACAAAATTACGTCCAGATTTGGTATACTTTGTGTAAAGTTAAAATAATTGAAAGTAATGTTTAAAAAAAAAAGAAGCGAACATTGGTTGGTTAAAAGTCCTCCTAACCGTGCCAGAGAACACTCCCTCAATATTTATAATAGGTGATCTATTTCTTGGCAAAATTTGGAGGAATTATAGACCTTCAAATTCACCAACAAAGGAGTCTTCCCTTAAATAAGAAAAGTTGTAATTTACTGAGGACCGGACGGCACCAATGACTTTGTAATGTGTGAGTGATATGGACTGATATATATTGAGTGAAATAAGTGGTTAAATTCACGTAGTGGTCATGGATAAATAGGACTGATCAGTGAGTGAAATAAGTGGATAAATTCACGTAGTGGTCATGGATGGAAAGGACTGATCTATGAGTGAAATAAGTTTACCATTTATACAGAGTAACAAATTCACGTGTAGTGGTCATGGATGAAAAGGACTGATCGATGAGTGAAATAAGTGTACCATTTATACATATACCCACGTGTAGTTACCATTATGTGCAGTGTATTATGTAAATGACCCTGTGATGGTGTATGAGTATTGGAGGCTTTTGATTCCTGATAACCATGCCATAAAACACTCGTGACTCGTTTACCGCCAATTTTTTTTACTATGGGTCGATTCCACAGTCGTATTCGTTTGTTATAATTCACCTATAAGTCATTTATATATATACACGGCTAAGATTCTTTCGTTTGCGTGCTTACAAACCACTACCAACCACTGTGGAATCTACCCTATAATCACAAGTGTCCCTTAAGGGGGAAATATAATTATGGTACTTGGCCTTTACTTGACGTGTATCATCCATGTGATAAGAGGAAAAGAAATGATTGGGATGGTGAAAGATTCTTGTAATGAGTTAACACCGGCTTGTGAAGTGTAAACAACCTTGGAATTACTACGCATATCAATGGAACGTGAAGGTAAGTGTTAGGTTTGTTTACATTGAAGGGGATAGTATGCTTTAGGTAAATTGGAACACTTTTATTTCTCCATTAGTTGGTCAGGAAATTGGGCCAGATTAGCAAAATTAATGGTGGGCTGTTTGGAGGAATCAGTTGCTCCAAATATGCCTTAAAAAACGTAGTATCCCCTTAATGTGTGTGTGTGTGTGTGTTTTTTTTTTTTTTTTTTTTTTATAATTATTTTTATCTGGGAATAGATTTTAAAATGTGATAAAATAGTTGTATCCTGAATTACGGCGCCGTCAAGATAGTTTTAAGAATAAGTTATAGTACAGTAGGCAACAATGAAGCAATGAGTTATATTGTAATACTTGTTTATTGGCATAGTAGGGAGGAATCCTTACCTCTATTAGGGAGCACTCGTACCCCACACAACACACGTTTGCTCTTCTACACACACACACACACACACTACACACACACGTACACTTCTCCACACAACACACGTGCCCTTCTCCACACAACACACGTGCCCTTCTCCACACATACCACACACGTACACTTCTCCACACAACACACGTGCCCTTCTCCACACATACCACACACGTACACTTCTCCACACAACACACGTGCCCTTCTCCACACATACCACACACGTACACTTCTCCACACAACACACGTGCCCTTCTCCACACATACCACACACGTACACTTCTCCACACAACACACGTGCCCTTCTCCACACATACCACACACGTACACTTCTCCACACAACACACGTGCCCTTCTCCACACATACCACACACGTACACTTCTCCACACACATACAACACACACACGTGCACTTCTCCACATTCACATACACCTACTCTATAACTCTTTAAATGTATCAACTAAATGACCGTCTCGTAGTCGATAAGGCCAAATAACGAAGAAACAACTCCTTATTACAAATTGAATGCTGCCTATAAGAATAATAATTTTGTTGGTCAGTTCAGATTTTATTGAAACGGTATCAGTCTTGCTGGAATTGAATTGAATTTTTTTTTTAATTGAGTAGAGTTTATTGCTCAGACTTACACAGAAGTATGGAGCACAGCTCCTACATAACTTCTAAATTTTCTCAATCGCCATAATAAAATTTTTCATATTACAGATAAACAAAAAGAAAAAAAAAGTATATATATATACATATATATGACCTTATCTAAACATTTTAAGTACTGTATCCAGGAAACATACTAAATTATTCAATATTTTAACACTACTACATTGCATTAACTCGTTAAATTTTTTCCTATTTGTCCTTGTCCAGAAATACTGTGAGATATCCATTTGTCTCTAAGTTTTTGTTCCACTGCTTTACCAAGCCATACAGGGTTAGGTACTTCCTGGTACAACCACACCAATCACAATCCACAGTTGTTTAATATAGACTTAATTTCTTTTATCCAGGGTGAGGTGTACAGACCAGCATTATCCAGGTTCAATAAACACTGATACATTACATAACAGTTTTCCATGACAATCATTAATTAGTCTAATCCAATAATTAACCATTTTCACCTTGATATCAATATAAAGTGGATATGCCCCAAGTTCCTCCTAAACAATGTCATTACATGTGTTTCTTTGTACACACAGGATATGTTTTAAAAAATCTATGTAAAATTTCTACTTCCCTTATAACAGTATTACCCCACACCTCACAACATTATAGGTACCAATGTATCTCTAAATAACTCCATTTGGATATCAACAGGAAGATCAAATTTCCTACACTTTCATATCAAGCTATACATAGCTGTTGTAGCTGTCTCAATACATTCCTGTTCTCTTCTAAATCTACCATTACAACTAAACAACACTCAAGATATTTATATTCTACAACTTCTATATTTTCATTACTGTACAGTTGAGGAAGTAGAAAGTACAACAAAAATCTGGCTGTATATGTCAACATCTTCACCACCATCTCTCATAGTTCAGCCAATCATGTTCCACCTTACATTGGCTTTGGGTTCCCAGTGATTCATTCATAAGGATACGAGGGCTTACCACAAACAATTGCCAGATGTTGCCTTATACAGCTAGACTTTTGTTGCACTTTCTACTTGCTCAACTGTACATGAAATTATACCCATCCACTCTTGCTCTTCCAAATACCACAACCTTTGTTTTACTAGTATTGACCTGAAGTTTCCATTGATTACAGTAATTCTCTAATGACTTAAGGACCCTGTGATCGTTTGAGACCAGGTGGCTTCTGATTCCTCCTGACTATGCCACGAAACAAGGTCCTTCCAAATAGGTGGTGTTTCGGGACAATGTTTCAGGGACTCACTAAACATCAATTTTTTCACGACAGTACAGGGTCCCTTAAGTGCATTGTTTATTCCTTCCTCCCTCTCACCCATAATAATAGTATCATCAGCATACATTAGTACAAGCAATCTCATATACATATCTAATACCTGGTCATTAAACTTTAAGTGTGTACATATTTCACTCAATAAGTCCTCAAGATCATTTACATACATAGCAAAAGTAAGGGGGATAGATTTTCTCCCTGTCTTACCCCTTTGTGACTCTCAAAAAAAAAAAAAACTGAATTTTCTTGATTGAAACCACATGATTTAATATTGTACATATTTTTAATCAAAGTATAGAATTTACCAGTAATTCCAGATGTTATAAGTTTAAACCACAACCCTTCCCTCCAGACCATGTCAAAAGCCTTTCTGTAGTCAATAAACAAGCAAAACCACTTCTTATTCTTCCAAACAAACATATCAATAATGCATTTCAATACCAATATATGGTCTATAGTTGAGTAGCCCCTCTTAAAACCTGCCTGAGATTCATTTAATAAATTATTTTAATTACAGTAAATACGAAGTCTTATCATTCAATACAGAGGTAAGTAGTTTAACCATACAGCTTAATAAGGTTATACCCCTATAATTATTTACATCACTCTTATCTCCCTTATTCTTATAAATAGGGACTAACCAACCATTTTTCAGGTATTACGCCTGTGTCCAAAATTTTGATAATTATAATTTTTTTTTTTTTTTTTTTTTTCTTAATAAATTTTATTAATAATTTTTATTAAAAAATAAATTAATAAATTTTTTGTTTAAATAATTTTTTTTGTTTAAAAAATTTGTTAAAATTTTATTAATTTATTTTTAATAAAAAAGATAATAAATGTTTTTTTTAATATTTTTTTTATTTTTTTATATATATAATTTAAAAAAATGTATAAAAAAAACTAATAGTTTTTTTTATAAAAAAAATAATAATTGTTTTTACTAATTTTTTTTTTTATGTTTTATATATATTTTTTATATATATTTATCTTTTTTTTTATATACATATATATATAAAAAAAATGTTTATACATAAAAAAAATGTTTATACATAAAAAAAATGTTTATACATAAAAAAAAAATTATATAAAAATTTTTATATATAAAATTTTTTTTATAAATTTTTTTTTATAAAAAAATTTTATAAAAAAAAAAATTTATAAAAAAAAAAATTTATAAAAAAAAAAATTTATAAAAAAAAAAAATTTATAAAAAAAAAAATTATAAAAAAAAATTTATAAAAATTTTTTTTCATAAAAAAAAAAAAAAATTATATAGGATGGTTAGGAATAATATTGAAAGTTGAAAAAAGTTGGTTTAACGGTGTATTATTAAGAGTAACATAATATGGAATGGGAAAAAAATGTGTAATTTAAACTTGTGTAGGAATATGTATTAATGAATAAATATATCTGTGGTTGTGGAAGTAACATATATACTGATGAATGTTTATTGCAGGTGGTGTTGCAGCTTAAGGGGACCGTGATGCAGTCTGAAAAGTGGAAGAAAAAGTCCTTTATATATTGCCACGAAACACAAGCAATATCGAAGAACTTGTTTCGAGGCAGTGTTAGGAGAAATCAGATGCCTCCAATTCTCGTACACGACGATCACAGGGTCATTAAGGTAATATTTCCTGTATTTACATTGGTAATATTGCCTGTATTTACATTGGTAATATTTCTTGTATTTACATTGGAGTGCCTTGATTCCTCCAAAGTATGAAAATATAATAAGGTTCAAAGCTTTGTAATTTGAAGAACAAGACAAGTTTATTTATAAGCCCCCTGGATATTGCAATTCATTTGGTGAATGTGTTTGTTTGTTTGTTAACCTTCATGTTCTATGTTTCAGGAAGTGGTGAGTGAGGCAACAGGACTTTTGCTGCCGACTGTACCTACCTCACTTTGAAATGCTGGTCTATCTAGTGAGCCCAGTACACACACCCATTACTATTGTATTGGGTGGTCCAGCATTGAGCGGACATGTATACTGGCATGGGGGGCCTTACTCTACTGAAGAATATACACACACCCTTCTAAACACCAATAGTTGGGTGAGTGTTGGTATTGTCTTTGGTAGATGTTATCCCATTCCTCCTTGGTGTCACTGAGATACAAAGGGGGAGTTGCTTGCCATCTTTCTTTTGACAAGTAACTTAATGAATCATTGACTGTATGTATATATATATATTAATAATGAATGTGTACATTACTATGACCCAGTGATACACTCTGCAGCACCTCAAGGATCCTGATATGGCCCCCGTTTTTTTGGGGGGCCCAGGCTCTCCTGAGGGGGCTTGCAGGAGTGATCGTTATGGTCCTTTAATGTAGCATATCCTTACATTGATATGCCCGAATACGAATTTCTCAATTTATTTTAGTTTTTTTTTTTAATAAATTTTTTGTCGAGATTTGCCGTGGTTGTTCTCCGGAGACTCTTTGAAGTATAATTTAAGTATTAATTAGTGTTGTACGCAGGATTAATATACATACAAGTACTCTGTCCTGGCACGCTTGGTGGCTGATGTACAGTCGTGGACATAAGTTTCAATACACATATAGACTACTCTTGACAAATTACGGTCTGTTTTCACATTTGATGTTATTGCTAACATAGTTGTTGTGTTTCAGAAAGTGTTGACTGAGAGGTATATTGTGGCAATGACTTATTACTTGTGTGTGAACCTTGTCCTCTACTGACTGGACACACCAAGACCAGTGTTTACATCCCTACAATGTATACAGGTTGGTTAAGAAATGTGTAATAATTGATAGCGTTTGCTGTGAATAAATATTATGACATGGTAAATTTCATGGGATATGTACAGCCACATTAAATACCCGACACTTTCCTTTTATCGTGGAAATAAATCGGTATAATATCAAAATATAATCATACAACAAAAGGTAACCTTACGTCAACTCAACCCCCTCAATTATTATTATGAGGTGCTGCAAAATATAATCATACAACACCTTACGTTAACTCAAACCCTTCAATTATTATTATTGGGTGCTGCAAAATCATACACGTGTTGTTTATTATTACCAAGATATTTACAACGATGGAAGGAAAGTGTGTGTGAATATTTGACTGTGGCTGTACATATCACACTATAATAGCACCTGGAAAGACATTTTGGTGAAACTGGCTGAATACAGGTTGTGTGAACGAGGAACAGAGGGTGACATTAACAGGGCAAAGATGGAATGTATTGGATATAAATAGTTCAGTATATGCAAAGAAAAAGAGTAAATAACATAAATTTATATATAATATCCGGAAATAATTTTTAATGTAAATATATATAAATGTTTAAATGAGTAAAAAAAAAAAAAAAAACAATGGCTATATTTTACTGGTTTACAAAAAAAAAGTGATTGTTCCTGCTACATCCGTTTTGGTAGCTTGGTATACTATATATTTTCTATAGTAGTGACTGGACTAGTTATATCAATGTATACAGGTACTGTGTGTATTTTGTTATGAAGATATAGAACATTAATTAAGGAGATAATGAGATTTTTTGGTACAGTTGGGGAACAAAGTATCTGGACACCGTTTTTTTTATTACAATTTTTTTAAGTAGTGGGTGTGGGCAGTTCTATAGTACAGTAGTATTGACAAAGTAAACAAAAAGCCTTAAGTGAGGAAATCTTTGATCAATGTTATAAAAAGTAAAATTGCTTAAGTATTTGTAATTGAATAACGTAAATAGGGAAGATAATGTAATAGGATGGTTAGGAATAATAATGAAAGTAGTTGAAATAACTTAAAGAATAAAGTTTATTATGTAACTGAAAAATTAAAGTCCTTTATTATGAAAGGAAAATGTAAAGAAAAGTCAGTTTAACGAAGTGTATTATTAAGAGTAACATAATATGGAATGGATAAAAATGTGTAATTGAAACCTGTGTAGGAATATGTATTAATGAATAAATATATCTGTGGTTGTGGAAGTAACATATATACTGATGAATGTTTATTGCAGGTGGTGTTGCAGCTTAAGGGGACCGTGATGCAGTCTGAAAAGTGGAAGAAAAAGTCCTTTATATATTGCCAACGAAACACAAGCAATATCGAAGAACTTGTTTCGTGGCAGTGTTAGGAGAAATCAGATGCCTCCAATTCTCGTACACGACGATCACAGGGTCCTTAAGGTAATATTGCCTGTATTTACATTGGTAATATTGCCTGTATTTACATTGGTAATATTGCCTGTATTTACATTGGTAATATTGCCTGTATTTACATTGGAGTGCCTTGATTCCTCCAAAGTTTGCCAGGAAACAACAGGACCAGATTAACTAATGCATGGTGGTCTGTTGTTGCTTGAAATAGTTTGTAGGAATAAACAGTTGCTCCAGATATAGAAACGCTGTACAGTCGGCGGCAAAAGTCCTGTTGCCACATGTGCCAAGTCATGAAGATCAGTATGGAAATATTATAAGGTTCAAAGCTTAGTAATTTGAAGAACGAGACAAGTTTATTTATAAGCCCCCTGGATATTGCAATTTATTTGGTGAATGTGTTTGTTTGTTTGTTTGTTAACCTTCATGTTCTATGTTTCAGGAAGTGGTGAGTGAGGCAACAGGACTTTTGCTGCCGACTGTACCTACCTCACTTTGAAATGCTGGTCTATCTAGTGAGCCCAGTACACACACCCATTACTATTGTATTGGGTGGTCCAGCATTGAGCGGACATGTATACTGGCATGGGGGGCCTTACTCTACTGAAGAATATACACACACCCTTCTAAACACCAATAGTTGGGTGAGTGTTGGTATTGTCTTTCGTAAATGTTATCCCATTCCTCCTTGGTGTCACTGAGATACAAAGGGGGAGTTGCTTGCTATCTTTCTTTTGACAAGTAACTTAATGAATCATTGACTGTATGTGTATATATATATATATATTAATAATGAATGTGTACATTACTATGACCCAGTGATACACTCTGCAGCACCTCAAGGATCCTGATATGGCCCCCGTTTTTTTGGGGGGCCCAGGCTCTCCTGAGGGGGCTTGCAGGAGTGATCGTTATGGTCCTTTAATGTAGCATATCCTTACATTGATATGCCCGAATACGAATTTCTCAATTTATTTTAGTTTTTTTTTTTTTTAATTTTTTTGTCGAGATTTGCCGTGGTTGTTCTCCGGAGACTCTTTGAAGTATAATTTAAGTATTAATTAGTGTTATACGCAGGATTAATATACATACAAGTACTCTGTACTGGCACGCTTGGTGGCTGATGTACAGTCGTGGACATAAGTTTCAATACACATATAGACTACTCTTGACAAATTACTGTCTGTTTTCACATTTGATGTTATTGCTAACATAGTTGTTGTGTTTCAGAAAGTGTTGACTGAGAGGTATATTGTGGCAGTGACTTATTACTTGTGTGTGAACCTTGTCCTCTACTGACTGGACACACCAAGACCAGTGTTTACATCCCTACAATGTATACAGGTTGGTTAAGAAATGGGTAATAATTGATAGACTTTGTTATGACATGGGGTATGTACAGTTGCGGCCATATATAATCATCCATATAGCGGTAACTCGCATAAGAGTTTGACAGCTTGCATCTCTTCCTTAGATGATGATCTTTCCAATAAATAGGTTAACTAGCATGTTTTAATTTAATACAAATAAATTAAAACGTATGTGGATGATTATTATTGCCCGTGACTGTACCGACACATTAGTTTCATTGTGGAAATAAATCGGTATCATATCAAAATATAATCATACAACAACACCTTACGTCAACTCAACCCCCTCAATTATTATTATTGAGGTGCTGCAAAATCATTCATACAAGTGTTGTCTCTGAAAATTTGATTGTGGCTGTACACTCGCCCACCAGAGTCGAAGCCCGAGATCTGAAGCAGGTGGTTTCTGGACGACAGCCCACCCAAACCATCAAGAGGCCACACACATTTGGAGGCTTTGGGTGGGCTGTCGTCCAGAAACCGTCTGCTCTAGATCTCGGGCTAGGGATTGTGGTGAGCGACTGTACATAACACCTGGAAAGACATTTTGGTGAAACTGGCGGAATACAGGTTGTGTGAACGAGGAACAGAGGGTGACATTAACAGGGCAAAGATGGAATGTATTGGATATAAATAGTTCAGTATATGCAAAGAAAAAAAAAGTAAATAACATATATATATGATATCCGGAAATAATATTTAAAAATTCATATATATTTACATTACAAATTGAGTAAAAAAAAAAAACACTGGCTATATTTTACTGGTTTACAAAAAAAAAAAAAAGTAATTGTTCCTGCTACATCCGTTTTGGTAGCTTGGTATACTATATATTTTCTATAGTAGTGACTGGACTAGTTATATCAATGTATACAGGTACTGTGTATTTTGTTATGAAGATATAGAACATTAATTAAGGAGATAATAAGATATTTTTGGTACAGTTGGTGAACAAAGTATCTGGACACCGTTTTTTTTTATTACAATTTTTTTAAGTAGTGGGTGTGGGCAGTTCTATAGTACAGTAGTATTGACAAAGTAAACAAAAAGCCTTAAGTGAAGAAATCTTTGATCAATGTTATAAAAAGTAAAATTGCTTAAGTATTTGTAATTGAATAACGTAAATATGGAAGATAATGTAATAGGATGGTTAGGAATAATAATGAAAGTAGTTGAAATAACTTAAAGAATAGTTTATTATGTAACTGAAAAATTAAAGTCCTTTATTATGAAAGGAAAATGTAAAGAAAAATCAGTTTAACGAAGTGTATTATTAAGAGTAACATAATATGGAATGGGATAAAAATGTGTAATTGAAACCTGTGTAGGAATATGTATTAATGAATATATATATCTGTGGAAGTAACATATATACTGATGAATGTTTATTGCAGGTGGTGTTGCAGCTTAAGGGGACCGTGATGCAGTCTGAAAAGTGGAAGAAAAAGTCCTTTATATATTGCCACGAAACACAAGCAATATCGAAGAACTTGTTTCGTGGCAGTGTTAGGAGTAATCAGATGCCTCCAATTCTCGTACATGACGGTCACAGGGTCCTTAAGGTAATATTGCCTGTATTTACATTGGTAATATTTCTTGTATTTACATTGGTAATATTTCTTGTATTTACATTGGTAATATTGCCTGTATTTACATTGGTAATATTGCCTGTATTTACATTGGTAATATTGCCTGTATTTACATTGGTAATATTGCCTGTATTTACATTGGAGTGTCTTGATTCCTCCAATTGCCAGGAAACAACAGGACCAGATTAACTAATGCATGGTGGTCTGTTGTTGCTTGAACAAACAGTTGCTCCAGAAATACAAACACTGTACAGTCGGCGGCAAAAGTCCTGTTGCCACATGTGCCAAGTCATTAAGTTCAGTATGGAAATATTATAAGGTTCAAAGCTTCGTAATTTTAAGAACAAGACAAGTTTATTTATAAGCCCCCTGGATATTGCAGTTTATTTGGTGAATGTGTTTGTTTGTTTGTTGGTTTGCTAACCTTCATGTTCTATGTTTCAGGAAGTGGTGAGTGAGGCAACAGGACTTTTGCTGCCGACTGTACCTACCTCACTTTGAAATGCTGATCTATCTAGTGAGCCCAGTACACACACCCATTACTATTGTATTGGGTGTGAGCCCAGTACACACACCCATTACTATTGTATTGGGTGGTCCAGCATTGAGCGGACATGTATACTGGCATGGGGGGCCTTACTCTACTGAAGAATATACTATACATACACACACACACACCCTTCTAAACACCAATAGTTGGGTGAGCCTTTCAGTGTGTAGGCTGGTGTGTGTGTGTATGTGTGTGGGTATTGTCTTTGGTAGATGTTATCCCATTCCTCATTGGTGTCACTGAGATACAAAGGGGGAGTTGCTTGCCATCTTTCTTTTGACAAGTAAGTTAATGAATCATTGACTGTATGTGTATATATATATATATATTAATAATGAATGTGTACATTACTATGACCCAGTGATACACTCTGCAGCACCTCAAGGATCCTGATATGGCCCCCGTTTTTTGGGGGGCCCAGGCTCTCCTGAGGGGGCTTGCAGGAGTGATCGTTATGGTCCTTTAATGTAGCATATCCTTACATTGATATGCCCGAATACGAATTTCTCAATTTATTTTAGTTTTTTTTTTATAAATTTTTTTTGTTGAGATTTGCCGTGGTTGTTCTCCGGAGACTCTTTGAAGTATAATTTAAGTATGAATTAGTGTATGCAGTAGTGTTATACGCAGGTTTAATATACATAACTTGTATACATACAAGTACTCTGTACTGGCACGCTTGGTGGCTGATGTATAGTCGTGGACATAAGTTTCAATACACATATAGACGACTCTTGACAAATTGCTGTGTTTTCACATTTGATGTTATTGCTAACATAGTTGTTGTGTTTCAGAAAGTGTTGACTGAGAGGTATATTGTGGCAGTGACTTATTACTTGTGTGTGAACCTTGTCCTCGACTGACTGGACACACCAAGACCAGTGTTTACATCCCTACAATGTATACAGGTTGGGTAATAATTGATAGACTTTGTTGTGAAGAAATGTTATGACATGGGGTATGTACAGTTGCGGCCATATATAATCATCCATATAGCGGTAACTCGCTTAAGAGTTTGACAGCTTCCATCTCTTCCTTAGATGATGATCTTTCCAATAAATAGGTTAACTAGCATGTTTTAATTTAATACAAATAAATTAAAACGTATGTGGATGATTATTATTGCCCGTGACTGTACCGACACATTAGTTTCATTGTGGAAATAAATCGGTATCATATCAAAATATAATCATACAACAACACCTTACGTCAACTCAACCCCCTCAATTATTGTTATTGAGGTGCTGCAAAATCATTCATACAAGTGTTGTCTCTGAAAATTTGATTGTGGCTGTACACTCGCCCACCAGAGTCGAAGCCAGAGATCTGAAGTAGGTGGTTTCTGGACGACAGCCCACCCAAACCATCAAGAGGCCACACACATTTGGAGGCTTTGGGTGGGCTGTCGTCCAGAAACCGTCTGCTCTAGATCTCGGGCTAGGGATTGTGGTGAGCGACTGTACATAACACCTGGAAAGACATTTTGGTGAAACTGGCGGAATACAGGTTGTGTGAACGAGGAACAGAGGGTGACATTAACAGGGCAAAGATGGAATGTATTGGATATAAATAGTTCAGTATATGCAAAGAAAAAAAAAAGTAAATAACATAAATTTATATATAATATCCGGAAATAATTTGTAATGTAAATATATATGAATTTTTAAATATTGAGTAAAAAAAAAAAAATTTGCTATATTTTACTGGTTTACAAAAAAAAAAAACATTGATTGTTCCTGCTACATCCGTTTTGGTACCTTGGTATACTATATATTTTCTATAGTAGTGACTGGACTAGTTATATCAATGTATACAGGTACTGTGTGTATTTTGTTATGAAGATATAGAACATTAATTAAGGAGATATTTTTGGTACTGTACATTGGAGTGAAATAGTGGAAGATTAAGATAAATTATGGTGGTCTGTTGTTGCTCGGAGAAGTTGAAGGGAATTAATTGGTTTATATTAACAACAAACTCTTTATTTTAGTGATATATATTGTGATGTGATTTTCAGGTGAAGTAGTGGGTGTTGGCAGAGATGAAGGAAGTAATGTATTGGTGTTGGCAGTCCTACATTGTGAGTGTTGGTAGGACTGGTGTTGGCAGTTCTATAGCTTACGTGAAATGGTGGTGTTGGCAGGACTGGTGTTGTATTTGGTTGGTAAGTAGAAGATATTTTTAATAAATTTGAATATAAATGTTAATGGGAGTATCTGTTTTTGGTGAATGGGACAGTTAGCAATTCCTCCCAATTATACCAGAAAATAGACTCCTTCATTGGTTGTAATGGGGGACACAAAAGTGTTACGTGAAGAAATTGTTTGTTCAATGTAATAAAAAGGAAAATGTTTATCTTAATGTCATAGACGGTTAACAGAAAATGGAGTGTGAAAAAAAAAAAAAAAATTGTAATTGAAGCCCATGTATTAATGAATATATCTGTGGTTGTAGAATAACATATATACTGATGAATATGTTTATTGCAGGTGGTGTTGCAGCTTAAGGGGACAGTGAAGAAGTCTGAAAAGTGGTTTCGTGGCAGTGTTAGGAGAAATCAGATGCCGCCAATTCTCGTACACGACGATCACAGGGTCCTTAAGGTAATATTGCCTTGATTCCTCCAAAGTTTGCCAGGAAACAACCGGACCAGATTAACTAAAGCATGGTGGTCTGTTGTTGCTTGAAATAGTTTGTAGGAATAAACAGTTGCTCCAGATATACAAACACTGTACAGTCGGCGGCAAAAGTCCTGTCTCCACATGTGCCAAGTCATGAAGTTCAGTATGGAAATATTATAAGGTTCAAAGCTTTGTAATTTGAAGAACAAGACAAGTTTATTCATAAGCTCCCTGGATATTGCAATTTATTTGGTGAATGTGTTTGTTTGTTTGTTAACCTTCATGTTCTATGTTTCAGGAAGTGGTGAGTGAGGCAACAGGACTTTTGCTGCCGACTGTACCTACCTCACTTTGAAATGCTGATCTATCTAGTGAGCCCAGTACACACACCCATTACTATTGTATTGGGTGGTCCAGCATTGAGCGGACATGTATACTACCATGGGGGGCCTTACTCTACTGAACAATATACTATACACACACACCAATAGTTGGGTGAGCCTTTCAGTGTGTGTGTTGGTATTGTCTTTGGTAGATGTTATCCCATTCCTCCTTGGTGTCACTGAGATACAAAGGGGGAGTTGCTTGCCATCTTTCTTTTGACAAGTAACTTAATGAATCATTAACTGTATGTGTATATATTAATAATGAATGTGATACACTCTGCAGCACCTCAAGGATCCTGATATGGCCTCCGTTTTTTGGGGGGCCCAGGCTCTCCTGAGGGGGCTTGCAAGAGTGATCGTTATGGTCCTTTAATGTAGCATATCCTTACATTGATATGCCCGAATACGAATTTGTTGTTGAGATTTGCCGTGGTTGTTCTCCGGAGACTCTTTGAAGTATGCAGTAGTGTTGTACAGTCTTATCAATATAGGGGTAACTCTCAAGAGCTTGCCAACGTCCCTGTGTTCCTTAGTTGATCTTTCCAATAGGTTATCATCTAGCATGTTTGTATTAAATTAAAACAGCTAGCTACTTAAAACAATTTTAACATCATATGTGGATAGTATAATGATGATCTTACGTCAACTCAACCCCCTCAATGAGTCGAAGGAAGTGGTTTCTGGACGACAGCCCACCCAAACCATTTGGAGGCTTTGGGTGGCCTGTCATCCAGAAACCGCCTGCTTTAGATCTCGGGCTAGCGACTGTACATAACAGATGCAATGTATTTATATCACAGTTCAGTATATTAATTAAATAATAAACTAGTTAAGAGTTGGTTGTTGTGATGCCTGCTTTCATCTTGTATAAGAATTTACGAAAGTAAAACTATGATACAGCAACGTCTCCGAATATACACATAAACAAGATATCTTGGTGATTGATTATTTTTGAATAACCCATATTTATTTTTAATGGCTTGCCTCTTCTCTTTCGACTCCTACGGTAGGTGATCTGTGGACAATAATATGTATCCCACAAACGCATACATGCATTTTTTTTCCCCCCCCCCAACGGGCTCATTACTGTGGGAGTCTGCTTAAATCACTTCTATGCCTCAGCCTCTGGTGGGGCCGTAACATTATTTTCATTCAAATCACGCCTTGGCTTGTCATGGATTTTTAACTTTCCTTTACTCGCCCCCGCCTGGCGGTGGTCTTCATTGTGCGGCTCTCACTCGGAATATGTCCTCTTTAAACACGTCCACACTCATGAATTTTATGTAGTAAGTGAGACAACAACATCTACTGATTCTGGGTCACTTTAATACCAACTCTGCATGTCATCATCAGAAAGGTTGTAGCACCCACCGACTGCCCAAAAAGGCAGAACCGATACACTCATATCATTACCAGGCAAGGTCTTCTGGAGGGTAACAGGAGAAACTATTTAGGCCAGGACGTGCAATAGACATACAGACAACAATAATTATTGACTGCTAACTAACAATGATCTGACATAAGGTATGCACACGCATTGAGCAACTGAGAGTGGTGATGGGGTCTCAAGATAAATGCAGCAAAGAGCAACACTATGTCGTCATTGACAACGAACACTTCCCATTCCTGCTGAGAGTGACATAAACAGAAGGACAGCGGCAGCTTTGCAGGCACCACACTCAGATATCGAGAGTTTGGGATGCAACAAACCATAGTGGATGTGGTTACAACCCCAAGCCAAGAGTACGTCTCCATGGCGTACAGGGGAGAGTATGCCCCCCAACAGATGGTTGGATCACATTACACAGGACTTGGGCATCCCACTACAGACGGTGGTGTCACAGCAAAGGGCACAACACGCCTACGCTATTAGGTCAAGTCAAATAATTAGCATTTTATAGTTTCGTTTCTCCTCTAGTAATTCCATTTTCTTTCATTCACTTTTAAAGGATACTCTATTATAAATTATATTATACCTCACTCCTTCCTATAACAACACTATCGGTCGTATTCCTTTCTGAGCTTCCTAACCAACCACACTTGTTAGGCTTCATTTTTTATCCACATTCGCAAAATCTATCAAACAGGTATTTGTTGAAACATATATAACTAACTGGAAATGATTTCATACCGAAAACAGCGCATGAAATATCCCGAGTAAGTCGTCGCTGTAAGAGGAGGGCATGTTCAGCGCTGCACCGTACCACACCTTCATCGCGAGAATCAGTAGTGACAATCTAACTCATTATTTTCCCTCGCCTAATACACGTTTCACTACATTAACCATTCAATTATCATTCGTACTTGTAACATACCAAACTCTTACTTAATATATCTCTCCCTCCATCACATCATCGCTGTATATGTTACCGGTATTCTAGACAAGCTTACATATCTTAACCCTCTCATATTCTAATAGAAGATATCAATACAAACTTTGTTGCATATATCTAATTACGGTATACTTTTCACACATTAAGATCTTACTGTTTCTATACTGGATACAGATATTAATGTCTAATCCTCATGAACCCCTGATTTATTATTTTTTCCCTAAAACTATTGATGATTACGAATCAAATGCATTTCTCTTTACAAATTATGTCCAAGGATTGGCAATACACTACTTTTCAGAAAGCTGACAATACTCAGTGATATAACTTTTTACCAAAACAACGCACCTACCAGAGTTTATCACTCTTCATTTTTCACTTGCACCTTGTCTCATCATGGAACAACACATATGACAATATTCTCAGCTGCCCGTAAACATTATGTTAGCAGTATTCTTCCAAACTGGGCTGATAGCAAACTACTGTACTGTGCATTTAAAGGAACTCTACTTCTTGTATACAGTCACTACAAATAAAAAGGTCACAAGGCAATTGTTATTTGCAGGAGTCAAGTTGGATAGACTACCAGGAATTGAATGCATAACTGGGTAATTATGACCGACATGAAGCAATGTTAATTCGAGGATTCTCGAAACTCACTTAATTCGACTGCAGCCACAAAGTGAAATTACATTCCAGCTCTTTGAGAAAGGCACACAGCGTGGTAGAGACAAGCTCGTTGACCAACAAAATGCAGCGATCGAATGTAACTTACTGGCAGTGTACTGTCCATCCTAAAAGAAACCCATGCAAGGCACTAGTAACACAGAGAAATGGAAAATTTGTAAAGAACAACGTGTTTCACAACCATTCACCATCAACTGGCTCTGATATCGCCACTAAAGTAACATTACAGGTAAAGAAACTGGCAGCACAACATCTATTTAAGCCAGCGTCTGCTATAGTGGATGATGTTCTGCTAAAAGAGATGGGAAATGTACCATGCCCTAGTTTGCCTAAGCCAGAGCACTTGGCAACAATAGCAAATACACAAAGACAAATTTTAAGACCGACAGAGCCAAAAAACCTGAAATTTGAGCTATTTTTTAATAAAAGTCGAATTGACTCTTTGTCAGTATCTCAATCTTACATGTATGTAGCTTTTTTTAATTATATGTGGGCGAAATGACCGTAATTCGAAGAAAAGAGGACGACATGGAGGCCGTTGAAAAGGCTATCCCACCAAAAGCATTACACTACTGAGACAAATTTTGGTGGGATAGCCGTTTCAACGGCCTCCATGTCTTCCTCTTTTCTTCTGACTCTAGTTTTCCTCTTTATTTTCTCTCATTATCGACATATTATACAATATTTCTTTTATCTTTTCTGTCTCTTCTTGGCTGTCTAGCTCAAACAAAGCTTTTCCAATTATTCTGTCGTTATCTTCTTCAAAGAAGTTTAAATTTTTGCTAAATTGGCAACCCTCCTCTCCTACCATCGTGACTCGTGCGCCTGGCACCTTTAAACCCCCACGCATGCGCAGTTGATGGGTTCCACTTGCTACTGCTACAGAGGCGCTAGATGTTTTCCCACCCGCTCAACAAAATGTTTATTATTATGGAAGGAAGGATAAATGGGGAGAGGAGGAAGGAAGGGTGGGGGGGCGGGGGGGTTCAATATCTAGACCAAGGTAGTAATCAAAGCTCTTCTAGGAAAAGTTATCACAGCCTTCCTGGTACCCCCCCCCCCCACCCCCTTCCGTCCCTCCAACTACCCCTCTCACTCCCTTCCCCGTAGGTAGGTAGTGCCTGTAACGATGTGGGCAATACTTTAAGGATTTTGGCGCCCCTTCGGTACCAAACATACTGCAATACACGCTCACACTCACAGATTTACACACGCCCTCAATGGTAGTAATAGGAGGATTTGTTTTGTGCCATATTTTTGGAGGAATCAGCAATCACCTTCCAAATTATCAACACGGCAGTTTCCCCTTAAGGACCCTGTGATCGTGTATGAAAACATTGGAGGCTTCTCATTCCTCCTCACAATGCCACGAAACAAACAAGCTCCTTCCATATAGGTGTGTGTGTGTGTGTTTCGTGCCAAGATTTGAAGGACTCATTTATCTCCAATTTTTTTGTGACGTTTTGTTTTCTTTTACAAACATAGTTACGTTACGTTTTCTTTGACAAATTTACTGACTTTTCATTTTCTTTCGATTTGGGAAGATGAGGAAGTACAGTCGGCAACAAAACTATCAACACCACCCTTACATTGAAATTAAAAATATTTGCACGGTAAGGTTGTTACTCTTGATTTGAAATTGGCCTCATTACCATTCATGAGCATTTTAATATTCTTTAATTAGGGAAAACATTATAACTTAATTCATTATTATAAAATACTGAAAGTGTCTGAGTGGCTTATCTGTAATCAGGAACACCAACACTACATATCACTGTCCATAAGAATGGTGTTGATACTTTTTTTGCCAACTGTACATGGAATGGAAGGATAATAAGTGCTAAATCAAAGACAGGAGGAACAGTCTACATGGAAAGGAGGGACAGTAAACACGAAGACAATAGATAGAAAGGAAGGACAGTTGATTCCTCCAAAGTATGCTACGAATCATTTGCTCCACATTTACCACCAACACAACAAAAAACTAAATACACACACAGATGCTTTTTACTGTGTGTGTGTCCTAGCAACAATGTGTATGTGGCATTGGCTACCTAACGAAGTCTCTCTCTCTCTCTCTCAACAGGGGGTAATTTCAGCTGATAACAAGGAGAGAATGAGAATGTGAGATAAGGAAGAGAGAGACACACACACGCAGAGAAATATAAGGAGATGAAAGAGAGAGAGACGAAGCAATAGGAGAGGGGGTGTGGTTGATAGAGAGGGTATGGGGGGAGTTGGGGGGTGGGGGGGGGACATACAGACCGTACACAATTCCAGGAACACCGTGTGAGGCTGGAGAGTGGGGGGGGGGGGGTGAGGGGTAAAAGAGGGGGGTTGCATCACCACCCCTCCTTGCTCTTATATACCTGTCTCTCTCTCTCTCTCTCTCTCACACATTCTCATCTCCTTTTCTTTCTCTCTCTCTCACACACATTCTAATCTCATCTATTTCCCTTCTCTTACTACACTTGTCTCACCTATTCAGCTCATTGCTTATCATGTTCTTATCTCGTCCTCTCTATCATTATTTTCCTGTTTCTCTTTCTCTTCTCTTATTTATCTCACTTTTTCAGCTCACACCTTGGAGAAAGATGTGTGTATCAGAGAGAGAGAGAGAATGTGCGTGTGTATGTGTATCAGAGAGAGAGAGAATTGTGTGTGTATGTGTATCAGAGAGAGAGAGAGAATGTGCGTGTGTATGTGTATCAGAGAGAGAGAATGTGCGTGTGTATGTGTATCAGAGAGAGAGAGAATTGTGTGTGTGTATGTGTATCAGAGAGAGAGAGAATGTGTGTGTATATGTGTATCAGAGAGAGAGAATTGTGTGTGTGTATGTGTATCAGAGAGAGAGAGAATTGTGTGTGTGTGTCTTTTGCTCACAGATTCGAAGGCAGGCAGCGAGGGGTGGGGAAGATTACGAACACAAATTACATGCAATACATATTTTCCTTGATTTGTGTGTTTTTATATATCTTGTTGAGAATGTGTTGCGTGAAAGACAGCATTATTTACTCACGAGAGAGAGAGAGAGATACAAATTTTATGTTTTATTATGTAGTCTTTTTTGTTTTGGATTTGGGTGGTGTGTGAATTAGATTTTATGTGTGCGTGTGTCAATTGGATGTTGTGTGTGTGTGTGTGTGTGTGTGTGTACAAGCCACCTTCAAATGCGGTGTTTGTATAATATTAGATAGCGTGTATATTGCTGTGCTTGAAAACAGAATTGCATGACCGAGATGTGTGTCTGTATGTGTGTGAATTGCATGTTGTCTGTCTGTATGTGTGTGTGAATTGCATCTTGTCTGTATGTGTGTATGTGTGTGTGAATTGCATCTTGTCTGTATGTATGTATGTGTGTGTGAATTGCATGTTGTATGTATGTGTGTGTGAATTGCATCTTGTCTGTATGTGTGTGTGAATTGCATCTTGTCTGTATGTATGTGTGAATTGCATCTTGTATGTATGTGTGTGTGAATTGCATCTTGTCTGGATGTGTGTGTGAATTGCATCTTGTCTGGATGTGTGTGTGTAGGTCATGGAATGGGGGAGGGTGCAAAAGAAGGGTGAATAAACAAGTGGCGAGAATGGATGAAGGAGAGGGGGGGGTAATGGGGGGTGGGGGGTATTCCTGTTTATTGTACTAGTAGATGCCCCTTCCTGGAACTGACCGCCCCCCCCCCACAACTACACTCCCCCCTCCCTTCAATCTCAATCTGTGTGTGTGTGTGTGTAAAATGCATCTCTCTCTCTCTGTGTGTAAAATGCATATCTCTCTCTGTGTCTGTAAAATGCATATCTCTGTGTGTGTGTAAAATGCATATCTGTGTGTGTGTGTAAAATGTATATATATCTCTCTCTCTTTGTGTGTGTGTAAAATGCATATATACATATCTCTCTGTAAATGTGTGTGTAAAATGCATCTCTCTGTGTGTGTGTGTAAAATGTATATATATATATATATATCTCTCTCTCTCTCTCTGTGTCTGTAAAATGCATATTTGTGTGTGTGTGTAAAATACATATATCTCTGTGTATGTAAAATGTATATATCTCTCTCTCTCTTTGTGTGTGTGTAAAATGCATATATACATATCTCTCTGTAAATGTGTGTGTAAAATGCATCTCTGTGTGTGTGTATAACCTCCATCTTTTTTTTCTCTCTCTATAAATGTGTGTGTATAAACTGCTATTTCTCTCTCTCTCTCTCTCTCTCTCTCTCTCTCTCTCTCTCTCTATGTGTGTGTGTGTATAACCTACAATTTTTTTTCTCTCTCTCTTTCGCTAATCGCTATGTGTGTGTGTGTGTAACCTGCATCTCTCTCACACACAATTCCAGGACTTTAGGATTGTGCCTTTGCTTTGAAGAATCCATCACTCTCACTCAATATCTTTCTCTCTTCTTCCCTCTCATTCAATATCTTTCTCTTCTCCTTCTCACTCCTCTTCCATCTCTTTCTCTTCCCTATCATTCAATATCTTTCTCTCTTCTTCTCTCTCATTCAATATCTTTCTCTCTTCTTCCCTCTCATTCAATATCTTTCTCTCTTCTTCCCTCTCATTCAATATCTTTCTCTTCTTCCCTCTCATTCAATATCTTTCTCTTCTCCTTCTCACTCCTCTTCCATCTCTTTCTTTTCACTCTCATTTAATATCTTTCTCTCCTCCTTCTTCTTCATATAACAGAGAAACACACACACACTTTCCTTTATTCTCTCTCTATATATATAAATAAATGTAGGAAGGATAAAATAGAGAAATACAAGAACAAGTGATAAATAGAATGAATGAATGTGTGTGTGTGTGAATGGGAATCTGAGAATGAATGACTGTGTGTGTGGAAGGAAATAGTGAATGAATGAATGAGAGGAAATGATGACTGTGTGTGTGTGAGAGAGAGAGAGAGTAAATGGTGTCTGAAAGAGAGAGAGAGGAAATGGTGAATAAGTCTTGAAATAACTTAATGACAGTCAATGAAAGAAAGATGAGATAATGGTTCGTGTGTGTCTCTCTCTCTCTCTTTTGGACAACATTTTCTCTCTCACACGCGATCACCAATTCCTCTCTGTCTCTCTTTTATTTTCTCATTCCCTTTTTCCATCCCCCCTCAACTTGGCAACTAATATCACTGTTACGAGAAATAAAACCCCACCCTTCCTTGTACCTTTAAATAAATTGTAGGCTACTGATTTAACTAGAGAGAGATAAAAAAAAAAAAAATATGCATACTCAAAAGCCCTTACTATTTATGCAATTAATTAATATATAATCAATTTATCGCAAGACAGTGGGCAATAATAATAATAATAAATATATGTATGTTCTTGTTGGTGTATAAATACGTATGCTCCGGCGGCCATCTTGCCTCTGTGACGTCACTTCCGGGAATCTGGTCACATGAGAGTTTAAATTTAGAGAAGCCGAAGGTGTTGTTGTTTTTACTTCATTCTTGGCAAGTGAGAGAGAGAAAGTGAATGCAGAATGAAAAGGAGAGAGAGAGAGAGAGAAACTACAACTGAAGAGCAATGAAAAATGTTATTGTCCTGTGTGTGTATGTGTGTTCCCTCTCAAATTATCACAAATGTACATAACACAAAAAAAAAAAAACAGTTTCCTAGGATTGATAAGCATGTACAGACACACACATATTTTTACGATACATATATATACACACACACATATTTCTTTTTCTCTCCTCCACACTTCCCTCTCTCTCTTTCTTTCTTCCTTCCTTTTCTCTCCTCCACACTTCCCTCTCTCTCTCTTTCTTCCTTCCTTCCTTTTCTCTCCTCCACACTTCCCTCTCTCTCTCTTTCTTTCTTTCTTCCTTTTCTCTCCTCCACACTTCCCTCTCTCTCTTTCTTTCTTCCTTCCTTTTCTCTCCTCCACACTTCTCTCTCTCTCTCTTCCTTCCTTTTCTCTCCTCCACACTTCCCTCTCTCTCTTTCTTTCTTCCTTCCTTTTCTCTCCTCCACACTTCCCTCTTTCTTTCTTCCTTCCTTTTCTCTCCTCCACACTTCCCTCTCTCTCTCTCTTTCTTCCTTCCTTTTCTCTCCTCCACACTTCCCTCTCTCTCTCTCTCTTTCTTCCTTCCTTTTCTCTCCTCCACACTCCCCTCTTTCTTTCTTCCTTCCTTTTCTCTCCTCCACACTTCCCTCTCTCTCTCTCTTTTTCTTCCTTCCTTTTCTCTCCTCCACACTTCCCTCTCTCTCTTTCTTCCTTTTCTCTCCTCCACACTTTCTTCCTTCCTTTTCTCTCCTCCACACTTCCCTCTCTCTCTCTCTCTCTCTCTTTCTTCCTTCCTTTCCTCTCCTCTCTCTCCTACCTCCCTCATGACCTAGGATTCCATATATAGACACCCTGACATCATCTACTAAGAAGAAGAAAAAAATGAGAATTCCCGCCAAAACCAGAAGAAATGTCACGTGAGCGCGGGCTTTTGTTTATGTCCTGCGCTGACGTCACGATTTGGCGCGAACCCAACCCAATGGCAGGAACTGGGTACGACTTATTATTATTATTATATATATATACATTCGCAAACCTTTTTTCTTATATTATTTTTTATTTTATTTTTCTATTTGCTCTTCAAGTTCTGATTATATGTTATTTTGTGTGTGTGTGTATGGGTAGGTCTCTTTCCTGTATGTGTGTGTGTGATTGAGTCTTTTTCCTGTGTGTGTGAATGATTGAGTCTTTTCCCTGTGTGATTAAGTCCTTTCCCTGTGTGTGATTCAATCTTTTCCCTGTGTGTGTGAATGATTGGGTTTCTTTCCTGTTTGTGTGTAGGATTGTCTTTTCCCTGTGTGTGAATGATTAAGTCTCTTCTCTGTGTGTGTGATTAAGTCTCTTCTGTGTGTGTGTGTGTGTGATTGAGTCTCTTCCCTGTGTGTGAATGATTAAGTCTCTTCTGTGTGTGTGTGTGATTGAGTCTCTTCTGTGTGTGTGTGTGATTAAGTCTCTTCTGTGTGTGTGTGTGATTAAGTCTCTTCTGTGTGTGTGTGTGTGTGATTGAGTCTCTTCCCTGTACGTGTGTATATGTGTGTGTCTTCCCTGTACGTGTGTATATATGTATGTCTTCCCTGTACGTGTGTATATTTCGGGAACTGACGGTGTGACCTTTCCTTCCTCACTTGTCACGCGAGTACCAAAAATTACTTATGGATCGTGTATAAAAATTGAAGACTTCTGATTCCTCCTGACTATGCCACGAAACAAGCTCCTTCCATATAGGTGTGTATGTTTCGTGGCAATATTTGAAGGACTCGTTTGCCACCAATTTTCTGACTACATCCTAGAGTGTGTTAGGGGGAGAAGGAAGAGGGGAAGGGGAGGGTGATCTGGAGAAAACTGATTCCTCCAAATTATGACGTCACGTGTGTGTGTGTGTGTGCCCTGTCTTTATATGTGCAGTTAATTATGTGTGTGTGTGTTCACTTCATAGAATCCTGTTGATTTTATTATTGTTTTGGCGAAATGTTTTGTTGTGTTGGAATTCCTTATTAAATAGGATTCCTTATTATTATTATTAGTAGTAGTAGTAGTAGTACGATTATTATTTACCGTCATTCTTTCGTTGTTACGTAGTAGTGACGTCACGGCTCCATTCGATCTCTACACTCAACTTCCGCGAACTTATCCACGATACTAATTTGTGTGCATGTGTGTTTTTGCATGTTTGTTTGTGTGTTATTTGAGTGTGTGTGTGTGTGTGCAAGAGAAACCCTACAATGATCTCACACATTCTCTCTCTCTCTCTCAAGCCTTACAATTCTCTCACACACATTCCTCTCTCTCTCTCTCTCAAGCCTTACAATTCTCTCACACACATTCCTCTCTCTCTCTCTCAAGCCTTACAATTCTCTCACACACATTCCTCTCTCTCTTCTTTTCGAGGGTCACGTGACGTCAGAGATAGAGAGAGAAAGAGTGTGTGTGGCAGAGAGAGAGAGAGAGCCAAGAAGTTAAAGTATAATGAACGTGAAGAAGCAAAAATAGGAT
>JAWQEG010004346.1:0-75000 GCA_033782935.1 Petrolisthes cinctipes
ATGCATCCGTATTTTATGTTTCGTTTTGTATAACATGTTTTTATTTGGTGACCGTCTCTCTATCTCTCTGTCTCCCCCCTCACTGTCTTGTATCTACCCCAGAGGAAAATGCTATATATTTTCTTTTACCTAACTGAATAGACTGGGTACTTCCCCCTAACCCTGAACAAGATATAATTCTACTATTATAATATACTATGTCTGAATCCCTTTGCCTGCCTTTCTTTATTCACATCCATAGCCCTAATCTCTGCCCCTTTCATACCATAGATTCAATCATACTTTAATAACAATAATACCCTGCTATCCCTGCCTTTTCCTTGCTTATGCCCCTGCTCCTACCTCTACTCTGGCACTGTCCTTGCCCCGCCTCTTGCCCCTACCCCCTGCCACTGTCCTAGCCCGTGCCCCTGCCTTCAGTCCTGCACTGAGTATCTCCCCCTTCCTTCCCTCCTCCTCCTCTGTGTGGACGTGGTGTTGACTGCCAGCCTTAGAGAAGAACAGTAGATTAGAATACTTACTGTATTTTATTCACATTTTATATTTACTCTACCTCACTGTAAATGTCCACAAATGATGTCACAGAGGCATTTAATAGGGTAATACACTGTTAATATATCTGGTGTAAATAATTCCTCCCAACTATTCCAAGCAACAGGATACCATTAATTTAGATTACCTGGTCCTGTTTCTTGGCACACTTTGGAGGAATCAAGTTGCTCTATTGTACTAAAAGTATATTATTATCCCATCCTTAAGTTCTTGGGTAGAATGCCTTCAATATATCAGCTGCGGACATTAACTCACAGATTGAAAAAGAAGAAGAAAGAATTATTATATACTGTAGCCATCTTTCATGTGTTGTGTCCCTTCCTTTCCTTGTATACTCACTCAGAGTTGGAACCATTAATGTGTCCACTTGGTTATTTATCCCTTGTATTTATTGTATGTATTTGTCAGTTAACTATTCATTCTATTCCATGTTATCTCTTCATGTATATAATTTTATACAGCAATTACCATTTCCTCCTAAATTCGTTAATATTATTATTCATATTGTTTACTCTTGCTCTCAACGCGTTTCAATGCTCGTTATCATTCACTGCGGAAGGTTATGTAAGCACTCATGTTTGTTCTGTAATCATGCATGTTTGGTTAGTTGGTTGGTTTTTAGTTGGTTAGTGAACTAAATACCAGTAAGCTTAGCACAAATTTTGATTAATTTTCACAGGATGATTCGGTATTATGAAGTCTAAATATTATACAATTTTA
This sequence comes from Petrolisthes cinctipes, assembly GCA_033782935.1. Classification (NCBI taxonomy): domain Eukaryota; kingdom Metazoa; phylum Arthropoda; class Malacostraca; order Decapoda; family Porcellanidae; genus Petrolisthes; species Petrolisthes cinctipes. Next base: position 1,273 of record JAWQEG010004346.1, read on the forward strand.
CAAGATCCACATTATTTACTACGGTTATAAATGGATATATTTTACATTAATTTAATGCGAAGATTGATAGTGAAATGTGGGTTGGTACATCTATAGATTTATTGGTAAGGGAGATAGTGAAATGTGGGTTGGTATATCCGTAGACTTTTGTCGTTTCAGAAGGATTTGCACTTCGGCGAGTCCCGTTTTATTTCGCTCACTTTAATATACTCATTCTCATTTTGTTTTTATTCTTTTCTACGCAATAATTATTACATCCATTTTATAAATCTAAATTTAAGAATTACATCTTTCATTCGCCATTTTTCTTTACTCAGTTTTCTATTCATCTGTGTCAGTGTTAATTACCTATATTATATATACTTTTTTTTTAATTCATTCTTGAAGGTGATGCAATTTAGTGGAACTCTTGTTGAAATCATCCCTAGTCGCGGAGTTTTCAAATTCTTCACTGATTCGTATACGGAGGAAAAAAAAACACTTCTTCACTTTTGGGTATAAAAATTCAACTCGGAATATTATTTAGTCGTGAAAGTAGAAGCTCTTAATGGTCAGAGGTAGACGAAGTGATGATTGAAGTGATAAGCCTATTAACAGTTGACGTGGTAGGCTCTGTATATGTTAAGGACTTTGTGTGGTACGCGTTTGAGTAGTGAACGTGTAGGCTTAGTACTAGAAAAACGAAAAGGATGATTTAGGCCTAAGAATATTGAGGGAGAGGTGTGGTAGGCCTATGGGCAATGAAAAGGTATAACTCGTACAAAGAGAGGGGAAGAGGAGAGAGAGGAGTGTATAGTAGGCCTAAGTTTATAGAATTTTCAGTGTGGTAGGTAGAATACTAGAGTGTTATCTCGTGTTGTAGAATCTGTCTTTCAGAAAATAGAAATGTTAGTCGGTAATAGTATTGTAGAGGATGAAATGTGGTAGTGGAAATATTAATGTGATTGGTTTAGTGTGATGGAGGGATTGAAAAGAGGTGTGTTGGTGTGGTATGGTGTGGTGGGGTGGTGTGGGGTGTTGCTTGGTGTGATAGGTGTAGCTAATGGTGGAGAGAGATGGTGTGGTATGGTGTGGTGGTGTGGGGTGGAGTTGGGTGTTGCGTGGTGTGATTGGTGTAGCTAATGGTGGAGAGAGATGGTGTGGTGTGTGTGGTGTGGTGTGGTGGTGTGGAGTGTGGGTGTGATAGGTGTAGGTAATGGTGGAGAGAGATGGTGTGGTGTGTGTGGTATGGTGAAGTGTGATATGGTATAGTATAGTATAGTGTAGTGTGGTGAGGTATGGTATAGTATAGTGTAGGGTAGTGTGGTGAGGTATGGTATAGTATAGTGTAGGGTAGTGTGGTGTGGTATGGTGTGATAGACTTATAATGATGGAGAAAGATGGTGTGGTATGGTGTGGTGAGGTGTGATATGTTATGGTATAGTGTAGTGTGATGAGGTATGGTGAGGTATAGTATAGTGTAGTGTAGTGAGGTGTGGTGTGATAGAGATCGTGGTGTGAATGAAAGAGAGAGATGGTGTGGTATGGTGTGGTGAGGTGTGATATGTTATGGTATAGTGTAGTGTAGTGAGGTATGGTATAGTATAGTGTAGTGTAGTGTAGTGTGGTGTAGGGTAACATATGAATCTAGCTAGTGTTGGAGACGGGAGGTGTGTACTGTGAGGTGCAATAGGCCTATAGATGAAAGAGGTGTGTTGGTGGCGGTGTGGTGTGGAGTGAAGGGAGACTGTGAGAGGCCTCGCCGGGAGTCCTGCTAAAGGTGAAGGTTCCTTATATTCCCTGGTGGTGGTGGTGGTGGTGGTGTGTGTGTGTGTGTCTCTCTGCCGCCACCACCACCACTACTACTACTACTATAACTACTACCAGAGCTTACCTTACACCAATACTCCCCTCCATCACCATCATTCCATAGCAGTATACTATAACTCATTTGCATCAACACCACCACCACAACCCACTACTACTACCACTACTATCATTGTTAATACACCACCACTACCACTACTACTACTACCACTACTACCATTGCTAATACACCACCATAACCACCACCATAACGACTACACCACCACTATAACCAATACTGCTACACCATCACTATATCAATACCATATCTTACCAAATTATTTTTGTGTTTCTATATTGAGAAATTTACTACATGACGCAAGCAGGCCACACGGCGGTCAACATACCCACTCGTGTTATACTTGACATCAAGGGCTTTTTACCGTTGTTTTGTGCTCTACTGGACGCCGTCTTAACTTATGAGGCTGAAATGTGGAGAGTTACCCAAGATGTAGGAAGAAAAAGTTGGGGTTTCTGAGAGAGGAATGGAAAGAATAATACCAGGAAAAACATGGAAAGAATTGTGAACAGAGTATCATGGATTGGAGAAGAACCAAATGTGAAAGAGAAACTGAAAACAGGATGCAAAGTAAATATAATTCAATAAAAATCATACCTATCCTGTTTACTTTATTTTTCCCTGCCCTTTCCTGCCTATTTTCCCTTTCCTATCCTACCATGTCCTACCCTACCTATATCCTGTCCTACTTAACCTGTCATACCTTAACCTGTCCTACCTTAACCTGTCCTACCTAACCTGTCCTACCCTAACCTGTCATACCTTACCCTACCCTAACCATAACCTGTCCTACCCTAACCTGTCCTACCTCAACCTGTCTAACCCTAACCTGTCCTCCCCTAACCTGTCCTACCTTAACCTGTCCTACCCTAACCTGTCTAACCTTAACCTGTCCTTCCTTAACCTGTCCTGCCTTAACCTGTCCTCCCCTAACCTGTCCTACCTTAACCTGTCCAACCCTAACCTGTCTAACCCTAACCTGTCCTACCTTAGCCTGCCCTACCTTAACCTGCCCTACCTTAACCTGCCCTACCTTAACCTGCCCTACCTTAACCTGTCCTACCTTAACCTACCCTAACCTTAACCCTACCCATGACCCTCCACTGACCAAACTCGTGACAGGAAATTCAATAACTCAGTCCCACCTGTCATAATTCCAGCTTCATCTCATTTTCATTATCTGTAATTGATGTTAGAGCTCATTACTGCAATTAAGAGCTCGGGTTGGGTTCCGTGATGATGTTTGTGTGTATAGTATTTAAAGCAGTAGGCAAGAACATTCATGGAGTGTGTTGACTTAGGTTTGGTTAGCGGTACGATTCTCCTTCCTCGGATAAATAAAAAGATAATGAAATAATGAATGACTGAAACTCCACTAAGTATAATTATGTAAAACGTGTATCAGTGGTCAGAATTTTTACTCGTAAGGGAATCGATGCATTTTCGCCAGGATGAAAATATATTAATGAACTATAGAACATCAGTTTAAGGGTAGATGGATTCTCTTGTTGGTAAATTGGAAGGCTACTGATTCCTCCCAACTCTACCAGAAAACAAACAGATGATCTCAATGGAACTAATAAAGGATCTGTTTCCTGGCATAGTTTGGAGGAATCACGATGAGACCTTCATAATCACAAACACGAAAAAATCTCCCCTTGATTAATAAGAGGAAGATGCCTGATTTGTATATAATATTAATGAAGGTATTAATAGCCTTTTAATTAAGGGGAGGATACACTTTTGGTACATGAGAGTGCCATGAAATCCTCCAAACTATGTCAGGAAACGGGACCCATATGAACAAAAATAATGGTGTTCTGTTGCTTGGAATAGTTTGGAGGAATCGGTTGCTCCAGATTGACTAACTCTGTATCTTCCCCTTAATCCTCCCAACACATAATTACGACACCGTGAACGTGACAATAAGAACCGTATGTATAGGCAAGGATATCCATGGTATTTACGATGGCTTGGTACAGTTACGATGGCTGTGTGTTGTGTCTATCGCACCATACGTACCATGCCATCATAACACCAATTAATGGGGCAGTATGCTTTTGGTACACTGGAGTGCCTTCATTCCTCTAAAGTATACCAGGAAACAACAGGACCAGATGGACAAATATAATGGTGTCCTGTTGCTTGGAATAGTTTGGGGAGGAATGAGTTGCTCCAGATTTACTAATACTATACTGTACTATCTCCTTAATATTCTTGCCTTCGACCATAGCTACGAGCACCAAAATATTATTATACTGTACTTAATCACTGTGTATTTTGTTGTGTACTTTACCATCACTGTATGTATGTATGTTGTATAATTATTAGGTAAGGGATGTATTTAGTAGGTTAGATTATCACTTTGTAGGCAGATAAATTTTCCTTACACCACAGATTTACAGATAAATATTCCTTGCACACTTTAAATTATGGCCATTCTTATGACCTTATCCTTCCCAACACACACACACACACACAAAGTTATGGCCATTCTTATGACCTTATACACACACACACACACACACACACACACACACACACACACACACACACACACACACACAACACCACACACGCACACACACGGTTAGTGGCCATTCTTATGACCTTATACACACACACACACACACACACGCAAAATTATGACCATTCTTATGACATTATCGTTCCCTACACACACACACACACACACACACACACACACACACACACACACACACATACACACACACACACACACAATTTTGACCATTCTTATGACATTATCCTTCCCTACACACACACACTTCCACACTTCCACCATACAAGTTGACCCTCTGTGGCCACTTATTTACAGGAGCTGGAGCTGAGGATAGAGACACAGAAACAAACCCTGGCAGCCAGAGACGAGAGCATCAAGAAACTCCTCGAGATGCTGCAACAGAAGGGAATAGGTAAGCTGAACAACAAACCACAACCCATGTTTATATTATTATTACCTACTATATTTTTGTGTTGTTATTTGTGTGATATTCCGTACCATACCATTTCATTATGATGTGATATTTATGTACTGTTTTAATGAGACTATATATTTTCAATTTTTTTTTTTTTTTTTTTTCATGGTGGTAGGTTTATAGTTTTTTTTTTTTTTTTTTTTTTTTTTTTTTTTTATGTGGGGTTAGTGGGTTCAGAGAAAGAAGAATACTACTATTGGTGTAGCCCCCCGGTTATTTATTTCATCTGTGTGGTAGGTAGGCAGTGCTTATATTGACTAATTGAGGGTGTCGTTTTCATTTTGGAATTTTTTTAGAGTTGTCGATTTTTCTCCAAACTATATATGCTAAAATTTTGATGATCCCTTATTTACTCGTATACTTTGTGGGATGTAGGGCCTTTTTCGTTCTGAGTTTGTTATGCATTTAGAAAGTTTTGCTCATTAGAATTATATACAGATTTCCCTAATTACGACAGTAGGAATAGGAAAAAAAAAAAAAAAAAAAAAAAAAAAAAAAAAATTGCTGAGAAGATGAGAGGACAAAATTTATTATTGCATAAATTTCAATCTTCATGAAAACTGCAACAACTAATCTTGCCTTAGGGGACCCTGTGATGGTGTGTGTTATTACCTCGTCGTCAGAATAATTATTTATCATGTGTAATAAATAGCCATTGAACTTTTATCTCTTTTTTTGTTATTAATGGGTGAAGAACATTTTTATATCCTTTTTCTATATAATAACTTACATTTCTGTTCTTTGTAACACGTGAAGAACAACATGATATCTTACTCCTTGTCACATCTCAAGGTTATTTACTTACTCTCCCTATGAAACACCTCTGTAGTATTTATAGTTATGGTTAATTATTGGAAGGCATTAATCTGTCACTATATAGTTTTCCTTAACCACTTATCTCTCCTTGCCTTCCCTCTGCCCTCCCTCCCTCCCTAACTCCCCTTTACTACTCGTTCCTGGGAGAAATGCTGTGCGGGAACAATACCTCTCCCAACTTTCGCATTTCTGCCTTCCTTCATTTCAGAGTTCCCAGTTCTCTTTCATACATCATTTTCCTCCCCTTCAAACTTTGCTTCAGTGCGTCTCCCTTATCTCCCTTCCCCTCCCCCCGACCAGTGTAGTGAGTGTGTTGGCGCCAAATAGAGAACAGATGGCGCCAGTTGAATGAGTACTGGTGTTATTAGAGTGAGTGTTGGCGCCAGAGTATAGAGTGAGTGTTGGCGCCAGAGAGAGAGAGAGAGAGAGAGAGAGAGAGAGAGAGAGAGAGAGAGAGAGAGAGAGAGAGAGATAGAGAGAGAGACCCGCTAGTTCAGTCCTTACTCCCTCTTGTGGGGAGAGAGAGAGAGAGAGAGAGAGGAGAGAGAGAGAGAGAGAGAGAGAGAGAGAGAGAGAGAGAGAGAGGAGAGAGACCCACTAGTTCATTCCTTACTCCCTCCCGTGGCTAGAGAGAGAGAGAGAGAGAGAGAGAGAGAGAGAGAGAGAGAGAGAGAGAGAGAGAGAGAGAGACCCACTAGTTCAATCCTTACTCCCTCCCGTGGCTAGAGAGAGAGAGAGAGAGAGAGAGAGAGAGGAGAGAGAGAGAGAGAGAGAGAGAGAGAGAGACCCCCACTAGTTCATTCCTTACCTCTCTCCCGTGGCTAGAAAGAGAGAGAGAGAGAGAGAGAGAGAGAGAGAGAGAGAGAGAGAGAGAGAGAGAGAGAGACCCCCACTAGTTCAATCCTTACTCCCTCCCGGTGCCTATAAGGTGTCTGTCATACCAGCATATTTTTCCTCCGTTCTCCGTCCTTCATATCCGAATCGGTGGCAGACTCGTTTTGCCGTCCAAATTCTTAGGTACATTTCTGCCCTCTGAATAATTATAAGATTCGAGGACGGAGTTGCCCTCAATTTGACTGGAGGACGGATGAAAATGTGTTGTTGTTGTGATAGCAGCTTTGGGTCATATTCTCTTCCCTTACATTTACTTAGGAATTGTTCGATTCGTCAGTTGGAATGCCGAGGGAAGATTAATGTTTGAAGTACAAGGCCTGGAAATTTAACTCAAAATACGACTGATATAATATTGTCTTAATTAAATGGACAAAATATGGTTGATGTGTTGTCTTAATTAAAAGGACATAATATTAATACATGTGTGAACATATTCCTAGTCATATCATTTTCAACCATTTCAACGATTAATGAAAGAAATTACGGCTATGAATTAATGAAAGAAATTACAATACTCTAGGAGACACAATTCTGTCGAATCGAGAATTTTCTGTATATGTGTGGGGCGAGAATATGGCCCTGTAAACTCGGTGACCAATCTCAACTGTGTTTCAGGCAAGGAGGAGGAGCGGGCCATGATGCAACAGATGCAGGCAGTATTTCAGAAACAGGTGCAGCTTCCCTCGTCTTGTATTTGCTACCACTATTACTATTATATGTTTCTTATTTATCATACCATTGTCATAACATAACGATGTGAGATTCAGTACATATCTAGCCGACGACAAGGTAGGGTGGGGATGTGGCGAGGATAATTAATAAATAAACAATTGGTACATTCACAAAACACGAGAGAAAATACCAAGGACGCCTTCTGCCCACAAGCTAAGATGGCCTTCCGTATTATTAGTATTGGCGAACTGGAAGCAACTGACTCCCCCAAACTCTACCACAAAATAGTCACCTATATATTCTGAGAGTTTCTGCTGCTGGACACAGTTTGGGGAAATTAGTAGCCTCCAGTTCTCCTACAACATTTCACTCCCTTAATTAAGCTACTCAAACTATGTGAAGACTTTTGGATACTCTTGATTCTGCCCGTCACAGCTGGCAACTTTCACAATAGTGTGGTCACCTCCTTCCACCCTCTGTTTTCTGATATGCCTTCTCTTTTCACAAATAATATATATTAGCATGAAAGAAACAGTATATATTAGGGGCAAAATCAAGAGGGTAAGTAAAGATTATATAGGGAGCTTGGTGTATCGTATGTATGACTTGAATAACACGAACAGCAACTTGGGAGGATTAATAAGTCTGTATTGGACCAAGTCGTGTCGTCACTGTTGTTGTCTTTGATCTGAGAAAGCAATAGTGAAACACTGTCCAAAAAGACTCTTCTTCCTCGAGTGGTGTTTGTATTAAGCAATCTGTCTTTGCATACTACTTAATTAACATATGAGAATGGTGTAGTAATAATGAAGATGATGATGATGATGTTATAGTAAACGCCACCTCCCTTACCCCCGCCTGTCCGGCCGCCTTCCTGGTTCCAGCTGTGTCCCTGTATCAGCCTGCGTATGTTGAACTTCACACAAATCTTGTCGCCTCAGTAACTTTACCTAATTTATTCAGAAGTGGTATTTCAATCATATCATTCCGTTCCTCATGTGTAGGAATATAATTATAATCAATGAAACGTGGAAAGGATTTATTATCAATTTATTTGTTGCGTCGCCATGTTTCATTATTCAGTCAATTAATAATTTCTTTATTGATCATGAGGTGGACACTGATTTGTGTGAGTGAGGGTGTAGACTGTGGGGAGGGCAGGGAAGCGGGCTGGACAAGCTCCCCAACTCCCTTCATTAACTGACTGTGAGGGTGTGTGTTTATACTTCCTCCTAATGCGCTCACCCCAGACACACCCGCAATGTATACCTCACAGTGTGTAAACACATATGATGTCTGTGAAACTATAAGCTGGCTTGTACGATTCCTGTCACAGTAAATACATCCTGACACCCCAACAACAACAACCACCCACCCACCTTCTGATCTTAACCCTTTTCCATCTAGTACCAATATATACCCGAATCATATGTTATCCCTCCAACCCAACAACCAACTGTCCCACCCCTTCCAGTGCTCCTCTGACCTCCTCCACGAGGGTGAGGCTTGCCGCCCCGCGACCCTCTACCCCCACCCTGCTGTAGGCTAGAGAGAACGTGTGGCTGTAGCGCCCGCCTCTGCCACATGATTGATGGCACTGTTGCATGTTGTTATAGGTGATAAAAATATAGATGAGGAATGGTCAGTAGAATTGGAACAAACGCGGGCGCGCCTTGTGGAGACCCAGAATGAACTGGATCGTTTGAGGGAATCACTGAACCAACGAGAGGATGACTGTGAGAAGCTCCGTCAGGTGAGTAACGAATTGTTGCCCTATATAGGGTGGCGGGTCGGTCGGGCCCCCCCACCTGCCTTCTCGTGGTCATTACAACCGTTCATGACGGTATTCTTAAAGGTCATTTTGACCAGTCCCGCCTGGCACCTCCCGGGGAGCCAGGCCTGGGGGCGAGGTCAGCAGGAGTGGTAGGGTGGGTCACTGATTGGAGCCAGAGGGAGGGAGGGAGGGATGGAGGAAGGGAGGGGGGCAGCCCGACCCGAGCACCTGTGGTCCACCGTCAACAGCAGCCGCCCGGGCAGCGAGTCCGCCCCCGCCAGCCTGGTCACCCCCACTTGCGCCGCCACCCACACCCAGCTCACCCGGCCTAACCCGCCACACACCGAGCTCTTAACTTCTTGACTTACCTCTGCTGGAAGTCGTGGGATCAGACGCACAGCGAAAAGTGATGATTAATCGACAAAAACATTATGTACGTAATCATTCCATGTATGCAAAAATTAATGGTCAATATTAGTTATTATTGATTGCATTTGTTACCAATTGAACTTCAATGAAATTATGTTCTTGTTAGAACACTTTTGTACAACCTAAAGCACAGTGCTGTGTTAGTGAGCGTTCTTCTTTCAAAGGAACAAGTTCCTTGACACGGTCTGAGTGACCTGCTAGACAGACTGACTTTAGGTACCGCTGCCTGCCGCGTCCGTGGTGAGGGATGCCAAGTTGCCCGGGTAGTGGTAGACTCCTGCCCGGGGTAAAGGGTCTATCATACCAGCACCTCTTTCCTTCGTCAGCCGTCTTTCACACTCCGTTCTCGGGCCAGGTTTTCTCAGTTTAGAATCTTGAGGGTGTTTTCTAACCCTCTGAAAACAGGTTGAAGGACGGAGGAAACACTAGACTGGCCAGGAGACGGAGGAAATCGTGCCAGTGTGATACCCACTTAAAGTAGACTGTACCCGAGTATCATATGTTGTTTTTGCCTTGCTGGAGTTCACTTTAAAATAACGTTATGTAAAGTAAATACAGAATAGAGCAAGGTAAAGCGTCCACAAGCACCGTGACGCCCTCTGCCCTGCCAATCATAAGTTCATAACAGGTGCTTGTCGACCTTCTCACAACCTCCAAACCATCGCTAGACTATAGTAGCAACAACCAAGACCTTCTTCCTCTGTAGTTGTATGGACCTTGTGCAAGAATAAGGTGTGGGTTGTGTAGGCGATGACAGTGACCCATATATACAATGACTCCTTAGACCCATAGAGCCATCGAACCGGCTATCGTCATCACCCAGCCAGTGGTTCAAGGCGATGATAGTGACCCATACGATGACTTCTCAGACCCTACATGGAGCCATCGTACCGGCTATCGTCATCACCCAGCCAGTGGTTTTAGGAGATGATAGTGACCCATACGATGCCTCCTCAGACCCTACATGGAGCCATCGTACCGGTCATCGTTATCACCCAGCCAGTGGTTCTAGGAGATGACAGTTACCCATACGATGACTCCTTAGACCCATAGAGCCATCGTACCGGTCATCGTTATCACCCATACGATGACTCCTTAGACCCATAGAGCCATCGTACCGGCCATCCATCGTCATCACTCAACCCATGACTTGTTTTGTTGCATATAGTCCAAGATTATGTTGATCTGGGAAGCTGTGAGTCAGACACCACAACCAAAGCCACCACCCAAACCCTACAAAACTCTTAATAAATAATAATAATAATAATAATAAAGAAGAGATTAAAGACCCTATCTATGTATTCGTGTATGAATATTGGAGGCTTCTGATTCCTCCTGAACATGCCACGAAACAAGCAAGCAAGCAAGCTCCTTCCATATAGGTGTGTGTGTGTGTGTGTGTGTGTGTGTGTGTGTGTGTGTGTGTGTGTGTGTGTGTGTGTGTGTGTTCGTGGCAGTATTTTTTTGAAGGACTCTTGTTACCTCCAATTTTCTGACTACATCACAGGGTCCCTTGATTAACAGTAACAGGTACGAGTTATATTAAGTATCCAGGTCTGCTTTGAATATTGTCTGATGATGATGATGATGTATTAAAGGTGAGATTCTCTTGTTGGTTGGTGAATTGGAAGGTCTCTGATTCCTCCAAATTTTGTCAAGAAACAGACAGATCCCATATTATTATTATTAGTATTATGGAGGGCGTCTGTTCGGTTTAGTTAGGTGGAATCAGTAGCCTTCCAATTTACCAACAAGAAAATTATGAATCTCCCTATAACACGAGTTACAGCCAGTATGTATGTATGTGTGTATGTATGTTATGTATGTATGTATATATGTATGTATGTATGTATTGTGTGTATTGTATGTATGTATGTATGTATGTATGTATCTATCTATGTTATGTATGTTATGTATGTATGTATGTATCTATCTATGTTATGTATGTTATGTATGTATATATATATATATATATATATATATATATATATATATATATATATATATATATATATATATATGTATGTATGTATGTATGTATGTATGTATGTATATATGTATGTATGTATGTATTGTGTGTATTGTATTGTATGTATGTATGTATGTATGTGTGTATTGTATTGTATGTATGTATGTATGTATGAGACAGGATAAGCGTTGTAATTGGTTCACTGGTATATGTCAGATGATTCCCAACAACAACAACAACAACAACATCAAACACCTGGATACTTATTATGGCACGTGACTGTACATATGTGATGCCCCGTGTGTTGTGGCTGCTGGTACACAAATAATAAAACCTGATGATTCTGGTTTGTTGAGGAACCTGTGATCGTGTATGAGAATTGGAGGCTTTTGATTCCTCCTCACTATGCCATGAAACAAGCTCCTTCCATATAGGTGTGTGTGTGTGTTTCGTGGCAATATTTGAAGGACTCGTTTACCTCCAGTTTTCTGACTACATCACAGGTACCCTTAAGGTGGGAAGTACAACGTTAGTAAATCTGGAGCGAGTGATTCCCCCAAAGTATTCCAAGCAACAGACCACCGTTATTTGTGTTGTTCTGGTCCTGTTCCCTGGTATACTTTTGGAGGAAATGAAGGCACTCCAGTATACCAAAACGTCTACCCTTCCCACCTTAATAATTCAATGGTTGTGACCTGACTCAATAGTTCCCAGTGTTGCGTCTTTATGTACTCGGGTATATGTAGACTTGTGCTGCCACACCCACCCACCACTACACCTGCTAGAGAGAGAGATGGATTTTTCGTCCAGACACTCACATAATATTATAAAGTCTCGCCAACTGGCAAATGGAAGTTTTCTCAAGATGTTGCAAATCATTCTCTCACATTTTAGGGATATGTTTTAATATGTACCATCTTTCGATTTGCTCTCTTGTTTGTTCTGTAGACTTGTCTCCCTCCACTACATACATTTTGAGGAGTAATGAATATAAGCAATTAGATTAATATTTCTGCTGATTAATTATTAGCCTAATATAATCAAACCCTTGATGAAATATGTCCTTCGAGAACTGCTATACTTTTTAATACAATGTACCATTTCATTAATAGGAGTTTCTTCCTTAAAACTGCATATCTTTCTTCTGTTAAGGTGCCTGCTCATTGTCCAGTGCCTTTCAGGTGTAGAAGAACTGCCTTGTTATCATGAACCACCCCTGCTCAAACATTATGTACTCTGCCTCGACTTTCTTATTATAAACGCTTTCTGATTGATAGCCATCCCTTTTGTCACCAGTGAATAAACTATAGTGTAGATGTCAACCTTGATTAAGACGTGGTACTTGACCTGTGCGTCCTGTCACTCATCTGTCACTGTAGTGGCTTGAGCTGTAGTCCACCCTGATCCTATAAACTGCACTGCACTACCATCATTCAATCAGTAACTGTGTCGTTCATTCACACTTAGAGCCAGTGATCGAAAGAGTGAGTGGATTTGTTTACACTAATAAAAACTCCTTTAAGAGAGAAAGGACGAAAGAGCGAAAGAAAGCTAGCTAGCCCTACAATCACTCAGGACCTACTGTACTGTTCTTTACCACCTTCTGTCCCGGTAATGGTGCCCTGTTGTGTTTATTGGAAGACTCACGCTTCTTGCTGTCGCCCTTGCTACCTGCATGTTCCGTCTGTCCAACATCCCGTCTTGAAGTCTGCTACTCCATTCTAGCTGTTGTTAGTGTCTGTCTGTCTGTGTGTTTGTCTGCGTGTTTGTCTGGCTGTCTGACGATCATTCACACGACAGAGACAGCCAACAGTATCCCTGGCAGCTGTCTAGTGCAGATGTTAGGTGATGTGTAAACGTCCCCCTCACTGGTTGCTGTGATGAACTCTCAACATAAACACTGGTAAACTTGGGCTGATTTCACAGTAGCTGGTATTAGTTTGGTCCCTCCCCAACCTCTTATTAGCAATCATGAGAGTAACCACAAAATTCAATACTCGCAATTATTAGAGTAACTAGACAATTCAATACTCGCAATCATTAGAGTAACCACAATCATGGGAGTAACCACACAATTCAATACTCACAATCATTACAATAACCACACAATTCAATACTCACAATCATTACAGTAACCACACAATTCAATACTCACTATTATTACAATAACCACACAATTCAATACTCACTATCATTACAATAACCAGACAATTCAATATTCACAATCAATACAATAACCACACAATTCAATACTCACTATTATTACAATAACCACACAATTCAATACTCACTATCATTACAATAACCACACAATTCAATACTCACTATCATTACAATAACCACACAATTCAATACTCACTATCATTACAATAACCAGACAATTCAATATTCACAATCAATACAATAACCACACAATTCAATACTCACAATCAATACAATAACCACACAATTCAATATTCACAATTATTACAGTAACCATACAATTCAGTAATTAAGTCTGTAAGCACCATCACTATATACTTTACTTCAATAACAGCACTTGCCACATTGTTTAGTTACTACCCTAAATCACTAAAGCTGTCATTAGGTTCAGCATCTACTCTCACTACACAGTTCTGTTGTCAAGTCACCTCAGAATTTAATCAAGTCGCTACATAAGTCAGTTCCTTACTTACGGATGCTTTATTGTCCGAATTTGCACAACTGTGAAATCTGCCCTTTATATCAGACAAGGATTTGGTAGTCCTGCTTTACTGAAGAGGATGCTAGTGACCAGATACAGACTGCGTGGTTACCATCCTTCAGATGTCATCTTCACCTCCTAAGAAAGTGAGTTGGTCCTACTCAGAACAGTCTTGAGGATGGTCACAGATGGTATGTAAACGCAAAGGGGACTCCAGTTCATCCAGGACACAGTGTAGTAACCCCAGTCTCCCCCAGGGATTCTCTTTCATGTTTCCAGTGGACTTCTGAAGCTGTGTGGTCACTCCAGTTGACCTGGGAAACTTTGTCATAACCCTAGTTGACCTAGGATGCTGTGTGGTGGCCTTATATGACCTTGGAATGTGTGGTAACTCCAGTTGACCTAGGGAACTATGTTGTGACCCTAGCTAACCTAGGATGCTGTGTGGTGACCCCAGCTGACCTCAGATATTACATGGTGACTACTTGCATTACAAAACTGAAATGACGTTTGGTAACCGAAGTTGTTGAATGCCGACTGTAGTTGAACTAACCCTAGTTGTTGACTTTAGTATTTAGGTAAAATCGACAATAATAATAATGATAATATTGACCTCCGTTGGTTAGAGAAGCTTGTGTTGATTACAGATTAACTTTTTTTTTATCGAACCTTTTAAGTACATGACAGGAATCATATATACAGTATACCCTTTTAACTGCGAGGACAACATTTTTTTTCTGCTTCTTTGAATGGATAATGATTAACCCGTAAAGGAAATCTGTGTCTGAAGTTGTTCCCATAATGTTACCGTCAATATAACAGTTAAAATTATGTCATATGATGGATGATGTCATTGTATGTGGATTTTGTGTTGTGACTTCATTACTTTAGTTATTGTAGCTGTAAATATTTGACTTGATTGACGTTTGGAATGGATTTATGACGAATAGCAACTGACCATCTGTAACTTCATAACATCCCCAGTGTCGTCATAAATAAATATCTTTGTCGTACACCCAGTTGAGATAGGAAACTATTCAGTGACCTCAGTTGACCTTAGATACGACTGATGACTTGCTTTATTATTCAAGGGAGGTGTATGGTGACTTTATTTGACCTAGGGAATTGTGTGACTATGCTTGACCTAGGATATATAGTGACGACTTTGCGAATCCAAAGGAGCTTGACCTCAGTTGACCTAGCAAAGTACGTGGTAACCTCAGTTGACCCTGGAAGCTGGACAGAGACCTCAGGTAACCAGTAAGTTGTGGAGGCATCACAGTTAACCAGGAAAACGGTGTTAGTGGCTGACCTGAAGAGAAAGTGAGAGTGAGAGAGTGAGTGAGAGTGAGAGAGAGTGGGTGGGTTAGTCTCGTCTGTGCACTGCAAGCACTTCCCCTCCCCTCTCCCTCAAGCACAAGTGTCCAAGCGCTTCCTCAACCCGACACCAACTCATCACTGTCCACCACATCCAAACTTTTAGTAATGCATTTGACCAATTACAGTATTTTTTTTAGTAAAGGAGTACAATGGGATCTGTGACCTAATGGCGAGTCATTCCTCCAAAATTTGCAACCAAATTCCTGCAAATTACATAAACTGGTGTATTGTTTTCATGTCACAGATTGGAGGAATAATTAAGAGCTTTCATTATACATTAAGTAATTAACCTTTTCATTAAATTCTTTATAGAGAACAATATTGTGATTACTGGAAAGCCTATAATGAATAATGTGGTTGGTATTAAGTTTGAGGTGATACAGTATGAGTTAGTGTGTGGGTATGAGCGGGTAGTGGTGGCCGCGTAGTTTGCGGCAGTAGTTGTTGCCTGCGGGTGGAGTGAGCGGGTGTGGCCTGGGGTTGACGGGTGTGGGTGTGGCTGCAGGAGGCTCTGGAAGTGGCGGAACGGCTGCGGCGCGAGCACGACCATAGCTT
Organism: Petrolisthes cinctipes; assembly: GCA_033782935.1. Classification (NCBI taxonomy): domain Eukaryota; kingdom Metazoa; phylum Arthropoda; class Malacostraca; order Decapoda; family Porcellanidae; genus Petrolisthes; species Petrolisthes cinctipes. Next base: position 17,308 of record JAWQEG010004346.1, read on the forward strand.
CGGGGGGCCGTGGGGGCTGAACGGCCCCGCTGGTGACGCCGGTACCTCGGCCACACTGACGGCGCTGCTGGAGACCAAGGACGCGCGTATCCTTTCGCTGGAGCGTGAAGTGGCACTCCTGGAGGGGGAGGTGGCCATGGCCCGAGAGTCTGGTGGGGTGGGTCTAGGGGGTATACTGCCTGGCTCACGCTGGGGGTCACGTGCCTCCCTAGTTACTCCACCCCCCACTGATGACTCACGCCTCCTCCAGGTGCTACAGGAACGGGAGCGCAAAGCCAAGTCGCAAGTAAGTCTGGCTGGCTACAGACGTCACAGGAAGCCGCCAGGCCGACCTCTGCACAGCCGGGTATATTGACGACAGTATTAGTGAAGCGTGGACTGCCACAACCAATTTATTGACGAGTCACAACAACACACCAGGAAATATTATTGTTTGTGGTCAGTGGTTGGCTGGTGCAGTGTGGCGGCGTGGCGGCCTTGTGTTGACATGAGTGACGTCATGGGTATACCCACAAGCGAAGGCTGGGGATACCTTCTTCCAATTACAAGTAAAGATAACGATACATGAATATAGTGATGGGTTATCACTTCATTGATAATTAATCCTTCTTTACTTGTAATTGTGAAACATACAAACTGAGTATTTATAGGTTATTATCTCTTGGAGTCATTATGCTGGTAACCAGTAATTGTAATGAGGTAAGTTAGCACTTCTCAACTTACAGTACATAACTCTTCGTCTCTTCCTGCTCAAGCTGCATGATATATAAATATAAATATACTTTATCTTCCTGATGTTGAGCCGTGGTGTGCGGTAGGTGAGCCTCCCGCACCAGGCCCCGCGACACACACACACACACACACACACACACACACACACACACACACACACACGTGAATGACAGTAGAAGTGAAGTAGGGAGGGAGGAAGGAAGCTGCTACAGAGGCTACTTCTCCTCCACCTCCTTCCTTCCTTCCTTCCTTCCTTCCTTTCCACCCACACACCGCGTTACTTTTCATAATGACTACGTACAGAATTATACCAATATTATATTTGCTTGTTGAAGTTGCTTTCTCCCAACAATTTTTACGCTAGATTAGATGATACTGGTTTACTGTTGATGATGTTGTTATGCGACATACTGTAGGTAGTTCTTATATTTATCTATCTATATTTTAAATAGAGTTTTTACATAGCATTTTAAACGAGTATAATTTCCTGTATATTCCTTGTATGTGAGTTGTGCAGTGAATGTAAAAGTGAATGTGGACAGTGAATGTAATATTTTAACTTAGATAAATATATATACAAGAACCTTTGTTATTTCATCAATCAAAAACTCACAAATACGATGCAGTGTTTGTAATGAAGCTTAGTGTAAATTTTTATTATGTTTCAGCACTACTGTACCTTATTTATATCATCTTTGGTCGTAGTTAAGGGGATAGTATACTTTTCATAGACTGGAGTGCCTTGATTCCTCCAAAGTATGCCAGGAAACACACCCAGATGAAAAAAAAAAAAAAAAAAAAAAAAAATAATAATAATGGTATCCTGTTGCCTGGAATAGTTTGGAGGAATCATTTGCTCCAGATTTACCACCCAAAATAATGTGCTATATTATATCCCCTTAATCAAACATATAAGTTACATAATTTGCCTTTTTTAATTATAATATATTTATTACTTTTTACATTTGCATCAGATTTCCTACATGAAAAACTTGCTAACATTTTACAGCAAATTAATTACTTCATACATTAGTGTATTTCTGGGCCACATTTACCTTGAAAATTGATTACATTAAGTAGTCCAAAGAATTACAAAATTGATTTACGTACAGTATCAGAGAGAGAGAGAGAGAGAGAGAGAGAGAGAGAGAGAGAGAGTAAGAGAGAGAGAGAGAGAGATTAAGAGAGAGAGAGAGAGAGTAAGAGATCAGCACCTGTAGGTTTAGTAGCCATCCGCCTGCAATCCACCACCTCTTCCTGTGTACCCTTATACTTTGACAATAATAACAATGGCTTGTAGAGTAGTAGTCAAAGATGAGTGTGTGTGTAGCCTTGCAGTACTATTATATAACTGGCACTGACCGGGGCACCACTAACTCCACGTCCCTCCTCCCTTTTCCCCTCCGTCCCCTTCCTCCTTCCACGGACGGACACTATCTCACCAGCTGGAAGAGTCGAGGTTGGAAATACAAAAGAGGGACCAGGAAATCCTCGCCCTCTCCGCCAAGATGAAGACCCTGGAAGAACAACACTCCGATTACCAACGTCACATCACTGTCTTGAAGGAATCTCTCTGTGCCAAAGAAGAACACTACAATATGCTCCAGGCAGACGTGAGTTCATCTTTGGATATTTTTTGATGGGGTGAATTTTTTGGGAGTGGGTTTTTTGAGGGGAGTATGTGTGGGTGTGTTGTTTTTTTTTTTTTTTTTTTTTTTTTTTTTTTTGAGAGAGAGAGAGAGAGAGAGAGAGAGAGAGAGAGAGAGAGAGAGAGAGAGAGAGATAAGGAAGACGGGAGGGGGTGGGTATTATTATTATTATTTTGGAGTGGGTATTTGAGGGGAGTATGTATATGTGTGTGTGTTTTGAGGGAGAGAAGGAAGGCAAGGAGGGGGGTGGGTATTATTATTTATTTTTATTTTTTAATTAAGTGAGTAGGAGTGCAGGGGACATTTTTGAGAGAGGGGTATGGGGGGGTGGGTTGTTGAATGGGACTTGTAGCGTGGAGGGAAAGCGAGCAATGTTCATATTTGTATATATATATATCTCTTTATTTTAGTTTTGAGAAAGTAGGTGCTCACTAGACATATCCTAGCTCCACTGACAAGGAAGATCGCCTCAGTGTCAACCAGGGAGACACAAGACCATCACAGAGAGAATGAACTTTGTGGGGTACGGATGGTTGGTTGGGGGAAGAGGGTATATATATATTGTTAAGGGGAAAATTTTGTGTTGGTAAATCTGGAGCAACTGAAGAATACTCCTCCAAACTATTCCATCTGCTGGTCCTGTTGTTTCCTGGCATACTTTGGAGGAATCAAGGCACTCCAATGTAACAAAAGTGAATTACCCACTTAAAGAGAGTGGTTGGGTTGGTGGTACAACTGAATAATTACACTTTGGATACAACGTTGCTATCTCTGTTAATGGAAATGGAGAGGGTAAAGAGAGGAGAAACAGATATAGAGGGAAGTGAAGAGAGAAGGGAGAGACACAGAGGAGAGGGAAGTGAGGAGAGATGGTAGAAGGAAGTGAGGAGAGAAGGGAGAGGGAAGAGGGAAGAGAAGTTAGAAAGAAGAGGGAAGAGAAGTTAGAAAGAAGAGGGAAGAGAAGTTAGAAAGAAGAGGGACTTGAAGAGAGAGGATAGAGAAACAGAGGGACGTGAGGAGAAAAGGAAGAGAGACTTGGGGAAAGAAGGTAGAGGGAAGTGAGGAGAGAAGTCAGAGGGAAGTGAGGAGAGAAGAGAGAGAAACAGAGGAAGTGAGGAGAGAAAGTAGAGGGAAGTGAGGAGAAAAAGTAGAGAGAAACAGAGGGAGTGAGGAGAGAAGGGAGAGGGAAGTGGGGAGAGAAGGTAGAAGGAAGTGAGGAGAGAAGAGAGAGAAACAGAGGAAGTGAGGAGAGAAGGTAGAAGGAGTAAGGAGAGAAGAGAGAGGAAAGTGAGGAGAGAGGAGAGAGAAACAGAGGGAGTGAGGAGAGAAGGTAGAGAAACAGAGGGAAGTGAGGAGAGAAGGTAGAAAGAAGAGAGAAGAGAGAGAAACAGAGGAGGTAAGGAGAGAAGGTAGAAGGAGTAAGGAGAGAAGAGAGAGAAGGTAGAGAAACAGAGGGAGTGAGGAGAGAAAGTAGAGAGAAGTGAGGAGAGAAGGTAAAGGGAAGAGGGAAGAGAAGATAGAAAGAAGAGAGAGAAACAGAAGAGAGAAGGTAGAAGGAGTAAGGAGAGAAGAGAGAGAAGGTAAAGGGAAGTAAGGAGAGGAAAACGAGAGGTGCAGGTGTAAACAAACGCACCTGAAGACAATAACAGTATGTGCATGGAAGTGGGCGGGGTGAAGGTACGTGTTCCCTTCTTATTGATGGGCCTTAGAACTGTTACCTACCACACATACATACATACATACACATACACATTCATACATACATACATACATATATACATACTGTCACTTACACACACATATACATATACATACTGTCACACACACACACACACACATACATTTTATTTTAAATTCCTTTTCTCCCTCTCTGAATTCCTCCCATTCCCTCATTCCTCCTATTCTCTCTTTCCTCCTATTTTTTTCTATCTAATTCTTCAAGCACTCACTCTATCTACTTTCTTTTCTTTATTTACCTTTCCTTTTGTCCTTTTCCCCTTCTCATCATCATCATATTCTTTTCTTATATTCTTTGTTTCCACTCTTCCTTCTCTTCCTCCTAATCCTCTGTTATCCTTTTCTTCCACTAATTGTTCTCCGTTCGTTCCCTCTCTTATTATTATTTTTTTTGACTTTTTCACTTTTCTCTTCCTTGATTTCGGTGTTATGTAATGGTTCCTTAACTTCCTTTCCTCTACCTCCCGTTTCCGTAAATTTTCTCCATGCTTGCCTTATTTCTTTCCTTCCCTTCCTGCTTTATTTCTTTCCTTCCCTTCCTTCCTGTCTTACTTCTTTCCCTCCCTTCCTGCCTTCTTTCTTTCCTTCCCTCCCTCCCTTCTTTCTTTCCCTCCCTTCCTGCCTTCTTTCTTTCCTTCCCTCCCTCCCTTCTTTCTTTCCCTCCTTCCCTGCCTTCTTTCCTTCCCTCCCTGCCTTCTTTCCTTCCTTCCCTCCCTCCCTCCTTCCCTTCCTCCCTCCTTCCCTTCCTCCCTCCCTTCTTTCCATCCCTCCTTCCCTCCCTTCCATTCCTTCCTCCCTTCCTTCCTTCCTCTCTGCTTACCTTCCCTTCCTTCCTGCCTTCTTTCCTTCCCTTTGTATCATTCCTTCTTTCCTTCCCCGCTTATACCATTCCCCTCACCCGTCTGCCCTACTAAGTGTGGGGTGGGGCGGGGCGGGGCGGGGCGTAGTGGGGGGGCTGGGGGGCTGGCTGGCTGGCTGGGGGGTGGGGGGGAACCTGTACCACCCAACCACCCCCCCACGTCTTGCCCCGCCGCCGCCACCACCGTCCAATTAAAGCTGAGTTCCACCACACATCCACACACTGCAGTCCTCACCTTACCTGTCCTACCACTACTACTACTATTACTACTATTACTATTACCACTACTACTACTACTACTACTACCAACACACAGCCACACACTGCAGTCCTCACCTTACCTGTCCCACCACTACTACTACTATTACTACTATTACTATTACCACTACTACTACTACTAACACACATCCACACACTGCAGTCCTCACCTTACCTGTCCTACCACTACTACTACTATTACTATTATTACTATTACCACTACTACTACTACTACTACTACTACTAACACACATCCACACACTGCAGTCCTCACCTTACCTGTCCTACCACTACTACTACTATTACTACTACCACCACTGTATATATCCTACCACCACTACCACTACCACTATTACTACTACCACTACCACCACTATTACTACTACCACTACTACTTCCATTGTATATATCCTACCACCACTACCACTATTACTACTACCACTACTACCACTACTACTACTACCACTATTATCACTATTACTATTACTACTACCACCACCACCACTACTGACAATGCTACCAATACTACTACCACTACTACTACTACTACTACTACTACCACTGTATATATCCTACCACCACCACTACTGTATAATTATGTCCCACTACCACCACCACTACTACTACTACTACTACTACTACTACTACTCCCACTACTACCAATATCACTACTGTAAATATCCCACTACCACCACCACCACCACCTAATCTACTTTCTACCACCACCCCACCTACCCACACTGTCTTCATCACCTACACCCACCTACCACCATCACCTACACTGCTTTCTACCACCCCACCTACCACACTACCCACACCACGTACACCCACCTACCACCACCACCTTCTATCATCACACCCACCTACCACCACCACCTACTCTGCTTTCTACCACCGCCCCACCTACCACACTATCTACACCACCTACACCCACCTACCACCATTTTCCTACAAGCTACCACTGCCTTCGCCTTTGCTTCAGTTCCTACCCTTCCCACTAGTCTCATCTGCATCTCAGACCCATAACCAGGATTTTCTAAATGGAGATGGGAAAGTAGGAAGAATGAGCCTTTTTCACACCAGCAGGAATATTACCCACATCAGCTTGCCAACACTTGAGGAGTAATGATGCTGCATGTTTTCTAAATACTTATAACTACAATTAAAGTGGAATGAATTGATGCTTCTTCATTAAGGTGGTAGGCCCAATTCTTTTTTTGGTACATTGGAGTGCCTTGATTCCTCCAAAGTATGCTAGGAAACAACAGGACCAGAAGAGCAACAAAAGTAATAGTGTTTTGTTGTTGCTTGGAATAGTTTGGAGGATTCAGTTGTTGCTCCATTATTACCAACACAAAATTTTCCTCTTAAGGTGGTAATTCGTTTTTGGTACATTGGAGTGCCTTGATTCCTCCAAAGTATGCTAGGAAACACAGGACCAGAAGAGCAACAAAAATAATAGTGTTTTGTTGCTTGGAATAGTTTGGAGGATTCAATTGTTGCTCCATTATTACCAACACAAAATTTCCCTCTTAATTAACGCAGTATGGGGGGTAAAGAATATAAGGATGGGCCATGAGACTTCCCTTCCTATTGTTCTATGGTTAGGTTAGGTAAGGTTAGGTTAGGTAAGGTCAGGCTAATTTCAAAATGCCCCACTTGATTATGCCCTATCTTGGAAATGCCATTTGTGGAGGAAATTGCATAGAAGAAAATAGTCATAGAATGGTCTAAATAAGTGGGTAATGAAGGTAGCAAAACCGTACGCGATAATGGCAATTCTTTCAATATTTACCCACAAAACTTTGATAAACAGCTGTACTTTTCATCATATGTTTTTCATTACATAAACAAAATTTAGTCATTAATTATTTCAGTTTTTTTTTTCTTTCAAATTGATGGTACAGACTGTACAGAATGTTATCATGGTAATATATAATGCTTCCTGATGGATTTATTATACAGTACTGTAATTTTGGCTGTGTATATATGTACTGTACTGTACCTGTATGGCTGTAACAACTGTACTGTTTACTGTATAAATATATGGGCTAATATTTCATTGTACCAGTACCTTTTCATTTTTGTACATTTGTTAATCATTGATGAAGCATTAATACTTTATAAATATTTTGTTTTAAACTGATATCTGGATAACAAATACTGTATACAGTACTGTATTGTATATGTAGTTTACTACTGTACTGTATACTGTATATTGTACCAGTATGTTATGTATTACTTTACACAAAGCATGATGCATAACTAACCAGTTAACATTAAAATGGTCATGATGCAATCAATGCATCAATGTCAGCATCTGTTTCTGAAATATGCACAAGTATTAATTAATATTTTGCAGACACCAGGCAGTTATACCCATTCATACAGTGGAAGCTTTGCCTGTTTTAATGATTGGGAGGCTTTTCAAGTCCATATTAATACTGTAATAAACATCTCCATATACGGATCATAAATGTTACTAACTCTCATCTCATGAATGTCAGCTAAATTATTTCTTACCAAGAGTATGTTGTATGTCAGTAACTAATAAAGAAGTGAGATTTTAGAGGGTAAGTTATTGTGAGCAAATTATTGGCTAATTCCTCCAAACTGTGGCAAGAAGTTAAGTACTGTACTGTACTGTAGGATATCTCAGTACATGTACACTGTAGATGGCTTGTTTAGTAATACATTTTGAGGAAACTGGTGCCTGTAGCCTACTTGACCACAATATCAAACTCCATAACCTACTGAAACTTTGAATACAGTATAAAACTCTTAGCTGTTATCTGCATTTTTAAGTATCTTCAGAAAAATAAGAACTGAAGGTGTCTTGAGAACTGACAATTTATTTGTATGGTAACATCTCCGGTGATTTATAGCCATTAAGATAATTATTTTCCCTGAAATCAATGAAGCTGAACAAACTTCAGTACAGTACAAGTATTGTGTAAAAGTATAATTTAACAATGTTCAATGTGTGTTGTTCCTTTGTTGAAGTTACCCTTCCCTCCAGTTTGATTCATTCCCTGTTTGTTTGGGTATGAGTGTCTGTCTGGTAGTGTGTAAACAAACTTCCCTTGTACAGTTGTAGCCATAACTTTTAGTTCACTCGATTCAAAAGAAATGGAGTTCAGACATCATCTTTCTTATGTGTATATTGGTTCACTTTGTTTTTCACATATCCTACCAGTGAACAATATTAAATAAAAAATAATTATTGTGTTTACTCCACTTCATCCATTTCATGTGTACTAAAATGTTTGATCTATGACAACTTGCCATGCACAGCCACCATCTTAATTGGCCTTGCTTGGGCACACAGACTTGTTGCCATGTTGACCAACGTTCTGTGATTTGTTGCACTTGATACAATGCATAAGTTGCCTCATAAAACAGTGCTGCTTTACTGACTTAATGAAGCACTTGGCTGCCCCACGGAGACTGTGTTTGAGATTACAGAACATTCCAAGGGGCTGGCAGATGACTGTATCTTTATTTAGCTTTTGTATTTTGCCATTGTAATGTATATACCATATAATTCATTTGTAATGGTAATCATTGCCCTTTATTAATGCTTGCTCACTTTCATGGTCATGTATTGTTAAGCATTGTTTGCAGAATAATGGAAAAACCATGGCAGATTCCTAGCATGCTATTTTAATTTAAGGGACCCTGTGATGTAGTCAGAAAATTGGAGAAAATTGAGTCCTTCAAATATTGCCACGAAACACCACCTACGCCTATATGGAAGGAGCTTGTTTGGTAGCATGGTCAGGAGGAATCAGAAGCCTCCAATTTTCATCCACAATCACAGGGTCCTTAAAGGCCACCATGAAAGTTGGTCAACATTATACTGTATGTTGTTATTTCCCATGTCCACCTGTATGCATACTGTACTTTTCTCTTTTTTGAGCACCCTTGTACCCTATGTATTCTTGTACTGTATTGTATAGTACCATAGTAACTTTGTTAGCATTACAGTACTGTACAGCCATAAGCCATAATTTGTATATTGCACAACCGTACTTCAAATTATCTGAGTAATTACTGATTGATTTCCAACACTCAGATTAGGTAATACAGTTGGAGTTACCTCAGTAGTATATCAGATATTTTGAAACTTAGTAAAACTTTGTGCAAATTGTGACTTAAGACTGTCTGTGTTTGTTCCACCATTTAGCACTTCACCACAATATCACCTGAGGGACCATAGCTGATAAAATCTTAATTACACCTGTGAAAGAGAGAAGTTGAAAGCTTTAGAATGCATCAGGGGTGACAGTGGTGAGATAAAACACCAATGGCAACGATGAGGGAAGAACAAGGTGTGGTATTACTTAAACAAGTGGAGATAGTTACTATACCTTTACTACATCTTCAACTATCAGCAGTAGTTAATTTTCCATAGTGAATTAACTTTCCTTTTATTTACTAATGTAATAATCTCCAGAAAGGGAAGGTGCAGTGCCACCCCTTGTTTCAGTAACACCACTGTATAATTTTATCAGTGTTTAAGACTCAGAATATATGGGCTGCCCCCCCGTGTGCTTTGGTTTACAGCAGCATTCCTCCGGTATACTTCGTCAGGTGGAGGAGTTGCGGCTGCGGCTGGAGGAGAAGAACAAGACCATTGAGAAGAAGACTCAACAGGCTCTTCAAACCACCCAGGAGAGGAACAAGCTCAACTCCGAACTCACTGAACTTCGTGATCACATGGATATCAAAGACAGGAAGATCAACGTCCTACAGAGAAAGGTACACTTGCTCAAAACACTTTCTGCATATCTAGGTGCAGTGACTTCACCAGATGAGTATATAACAGTTGCTGGAATCAATCTGTACAATACAGGTACTGTAAGGAAATTCTGTGTTTCAAGATTTTTTCTAAATTAAGAACATTTACATGGGTATATTTTATTTGACAAACAGAAGCTTGGAGCTCTGCATTTCTTTTACTATTCCAATTAGTTAATATATATATAGTTTACCACAGTACATCTATTATTATGCACTTGATATAAGATAGTAGGAAGAAACAGAAAATAAGCTATATGCATCAACCAGCAGGCACTGAAGAAAAGTACAGTAACTGGCATATTTTATACCTCTGAATTATTATTATTTTTTTATATCAATAGGAAATAATGTGTAACAAATTGTATAGAAATTAATTCATAAGATTATCCCACCATATTTCCAACATATTATGATGTGTTATATTTCATCCATTTCATACACTGTTCAATATTTACCCATCTGTTACACTGAAAGCATCAAGCTCCACAATCTTGGGTTATCAGTGGATTTAATTAATGGTCTGATGCTGTATAAGTAATAAATGTTATTACTCTTGCAGACTTACTTCAGAAAACACCTCAGTTATCAGTAAACCTAAACTTTCTTAATCCTTCATAATTTAGATATTTTATTATTGAATTCACTTGTAAGTACAAAAAATTAGTACAATATCTGCATACCTAAACTCTCATTATCATTCACTATTCATTGATTCACTCTTCACGTAACAGAAGAAGACTATTTGCTGTTGATACTTACACCAGCATGACGGCTATAATACTAAAGACAATACACATATATACAGATTACATAAAATATACACCAGTTGAGGAGAAGCCTTTATTGACCATATATGTTTCCACCCTGATCTCAAGTTGAAATATTGAAGAGTTGGATTCATAGCTAATCCTTGAATGGAGTATATTTTGTGAGAGCTGTGTTAATGTGTGCTGAGGCTTACTAACTGAATCTTTTCTACTAACTATACTATCAATTATACTATTATACTATACTGTACTATTAATGATAAAACCTGTCCACCATTTACTAATTGTTGGGGTGAAATAATAGAAGATTTATTGCATGTGCATGGTGTGTGTGTGTCTGACAAATATGAGTTATCCAGCAGTACTGTTGTGTAATATTAATCCCTTTATCGGGCAGAAAACCGTATAAGGTATTTTAAATGTTCGTCGACAAATTGTGTAAGTTGAATTCACAATTTGAACTCTATAAAATAAACACCATGGAGGAGGAGAATGTAGCTGCTTCCTCAAGTTAAATCTCAAACAAGAAGAATGAAGAGGAAAAAATTATAAAAAAAAGCTCCTCAGAGGGTGTTAATTTTATTTAGAAACAAAATACAGTATGCTGTTTTAACTTTATTTTTTATTTTACAATGTTTTGTATTCCTGTAGTGTAACCAAGCATCTAATTTGTATTGTAGTTTTTTTTTTTTTTTTTTGTATCTATTATCTTTGTTGTTGTTGATTTCCTGATCATTGCAGATATATTTTCAGTTTCTTTTTATATCCACGAAATCTTCCTTAATCCGACTGTGATTGGAGCTTCATAAGACGAGGTATGTTATATACAGTATTTGTAATGTAACTACAGTATATATATGTATACAGTATATATATATATTATGATAAAACACAGCAGTTTTGCCCAGAAGCTAGGGTCACTATTCTGATTATTACAAATGCGTAAGCTGTAAAAATCTTTATTATACTACTGTACCTGGTTTTCAGTTAGCCTACATTTTTATATTTAGTTTATTATTATTACACCAGAATTGTATCATATATTAAACTTTGTGCTTTAGCAAGATTTGTTAAGCAAGTGATGAACCAGCTATAGGGTTAACCAGCATACCAAGAAAGAAGGTGAGACATTTTTAAACAGTTTATATAAGGTCATAATCCTTGTCTCATAATAACAATAATATTTCACTGAAGAAATTTAATGCTATTGGTTAGGTAATTTTAATCGGTGAAACAAAACAGTCTTCAACTACTGTGCTACATGTCAAATACAGTGAATCCATAATACAGTATACTATAATCATATTTGGGAACTTACAACCCAAAACTTAAAAGAACTAGGAATATGGCCTCATGTTTTACTATGTGTATGAGAGTATGAAATGTATGTGTTACTGTATATTGTATTTATAATTTCATCAACACAGTACTGTTTATATTTGATAATAGTTATTGTTCTGTTTGTAGAAGTTGGCAAATTTTTAGTTGATATGATTAGAGAATTTGATGCTGTACTGGAAGCCTCACAATGCATTGTTATGTTTAATAAAGGAACAAAGATATCAACAAAGTGGAGGCAGCTACCTCCTCTAAAATGTGCCACAAATCAAACCACAGAAAATGAGGGACAGTACATTGCTGTAGTCTATTTAGAGAACTGATTATACCCCACTTTACTGCAACATAATACTGTACTCATTTAGAGGTTATTATGGTGGATGGGATTTATCCATTTTCTTACAGCCTAGAAAGGACAGACAAAATTGGATTTTTTAAAGTACTGTACAGTACAGTAATCTGACTTTTCATTTTTTTATTAAAACTGTGTGGTGGCTCCATGACCAAGATCATTGCATAAAATAATTAAGTGCTGCAAGTTATTTGTTGTTCAGAATTATGTAGTATTACAACTCCCCAGATTGAGAATCTAGAAGACTTACTACGGGAGAAGGATAACCAGGTGGACATGGCACGTGCAAGGTTAACTGCAGTTCAGGCTCATCATTCCACCTCTGAGGGTGCTCTGTCATCACTAGAGGAAGCTATTGGAGACAAGGATAAGCAGATCCAGCAGCTGAGGGAACAACGGGACCGAGCGGAACAAGAACGACACCAGGAACAATCTCTTCATGAACGTGACATTGCTGAATATAAGATGAAGCTTCACACACTGGAGGGAGAGGTTGAGAAACTCCAAGTGCGTCTTGAACGTTCCCTGGCCGAGAAGGATAAACTTGAGGCCAAACTCGAGTCCAGCCAGTCAGAGTTGGGTAAAGCCAAGGCAGAGCTGGAAAAGATGCATGGAGAGGTTGGCAAGAGTACAAGTGATTATGAATCCTACCGTCATCGCCTCACCAAATTAGAGATGGAGAATGACCGACTGAGAACAGAGAACGAGCGTCTTCACCATGACCTGGAACGCTCTCATCCGACATATGGACGTTCCTCCATGGCTGGTGGAAGAGACGGAGCCGGAGAGGTGGAGCGCCTTCAGGAGAAACTGGACAAGTGCCAGGCTGACCTACGGCGAGCACAGACCGAGCTCCGTATGAACCAGTCCGACTACGAAAGGTCCCATGTGGAGGTAAAGGTCAATAATCACTTCCGTTCTCGTAAGTAGCGGCAGAAGACCTGTAGTCACACAAGCAGAAATCCCCTTCTTACAGTAGTAACTAAAAGTACTTTTTACTTTCTCACCTAGAGTCCGTCTTTTATTGATAGACAGTTTACTAGCATTATTTTTAATGAAGTATAGATGACAAAGATATCTAGCTGAGTAGATGTAGGCATAAGTACAGTAGTAACTACAAATGTAGACTGGTGTAAAGAAGTAATCTTAATTAAGGTTTTTGAAATATCTGTGATAAAATTTATAAAATACAGTAAAGCTGTATCAAAGTACATGTAGGCTATTATGAGAATACAGTAGTTAAGAATTATAGCTTAATTGCCTTGAAACTTGGCCAAAGCCAGTAAAGTACTGGATAATATTGTTTGATGTTGGCAAAGTGACATTGTTTTCATGACCAGTGCATAATTTGACAAAGAGGTGGTGTTTACAGAAACATTTCTTTCCTAATAGGTTATACAGTTAAGCACTTTGCTGGAGAGGTAAACTAATAAAATTCTATAGTTCTACCTATAATTTTATAATGTACTAATTCATGTACAGTTGTACTCTATGGATAAGAAGATGGAGTAAGTAGAAATATACTCTTTTCTACAAACAGATGCATCACATTTAATGAGAATTCTATATATTGTGGCCAATTATATGTGATTTATTTTAATTATTTACTGGATTAGCTCAACTGATTGGTAAAAACTCAGAAGGGATTTTAAAGGGATGTGGGATTTTATGCAGTAGAGTATAGGCTTTTTAAATGTCTGTCATGGTTTATTCAGTTCTGGATTATCCTCAGACTATGATAAAGAGTTAAAATGAAATGAGTACAAAGTAAACATGGTGATGGAGTACAGTATAATACAGTATATATATATATATTGTTTATGATAGATACTGGTACTGTGCTGAGCTTATTTACTTAATGAGAATAGTCACCAGGATGGCAATCAACTTTTAGTGTAATTTGTAAAATATAAAATGATAATGAATGTATGGAGCATAACTTCTTACCCAGATATTGTAATGAGAAGACTTCCCTTGCTTATGATACTGTAGTGACTATTTATACTACTTTACTTGGATATTGTACTGAGTATATTTGGATATTATAATGAGTATACTGACTAACTTAAATAGTGTACAGAGAATGCTTACATAATACAGTACATAATTACCAGGAAATAAATACTTACTCAGAAATTGATGTGGATATATGTGTTGTCAGGTGGAGCAGCTGCAGGAGAAGGTGGAGAAGGCACAAGGGGAGATCTACCGACTGAAGGCTCGACTGGAGAATGCCCAGAGTGAGAAGGACAGTGTACAGGAGGAACTGGAGCGAGCCCAAGCCACAGTGGCACGACAACACAGTGAAAGGGAGCGCTGGGTCAATGAGGTTGGTGACGAATTAGAATATGCTTTAAGGGGGCAATACACTTTTGGTACATTTGAAGACCTTGATTCCTCCAAAATATGCCAGGAAACAGGACCAGATTAGCAAAAATAATGATGTCCTGTTGCTTGGAATTTTTTGGAGGAAACACTTGCTCCAGATTTACCAACACAGTATTTACCTGCCCAGTATTTTAGTCTTCTTATTGTTTCCTTTAGTTATACAGTTTACATGAAGCTCTGAAGGATGCCGTAGATGGTGTCTTATGTACAGAGCGTCACATTTCTCCCTATTCCTTCGCTCACAGTGAGGGGTTGATCTCACATCCATTATACCCTTCTCTCTCAGTGTGTGTAATTATTGTACACTTTGTCTCATTATTATCTGTCTGTCTTTCCCTGTGTTTATACTTGTTCTTATCTTGCTTTATGTCCTTGTCTATTTATCTGTCTACCTATCCAGCCCACCTGCTTAATCAGTCATTTATACTTTTGTCCCATCACCCATAAGAGCCATTCATTTTTGTCAATCTTTTCTCACTCAGATTTTAACCCTGAATCAGTTGCTGTGGGCTGTTATATTTAAAGCATTCAATGGTTTATGATTCAGGATTATGTTTTAGTGAGAGAGAAATAAATACACAGCACCTCATAACCCCTGTACAAGTGAAGCCACCTGTACAGTATATTGTATATATATATATTTCTGTTTTAGAAAGAGAAACCATTGTGAGTATACTTCTCTTAAATCTTTATTAATTACAGTATTTTACTCTGGTTAATTCCTGACAATTTTACTCATCAGAAGCAATCACCAGTTAAATAATTAGATTACTGCAGTTACCTTTAAATGGTTCATAAATCTAGTATTTTCTGGTAGAGATTGTCTTAAAATATATCAATTTTCTAAATTTTCTGTTTGTTTATAGATTTTTGGATGATAAGTTTTATCCAATATATTTTCCTATGATTTTTTTTATGTGTCTTCTAGCTTAATGCTGTACAGAATTCTTTCCCTGTGAACTGTTTGTTATTTGTTCTGCTTCTTTGAACTGTGTTTCCCTATGTGTTCGTGTGTTTACCTTGTCCTGGTGTGTGTCAGGTGGACAAACTGCGTGAGGAACTGGAGCGCTCCCAGGCAACTGTGGGCAAGGCACAGATTGGTCAGGAGAAGACCCAATCAGCTCTTGACAAGGTTCAGTCTGAGTTGGACCAACTTCAGGAGCGTTATGAGAGGCAGAGTGCAGAGATACGTAGGGTGAGTAACCCCAAGGTGGACTGACCTCTACCCACTATACAACCAAGGTATCTATAGTCAGTTTATTACCAGCTAACAGTAAATGTCTACATCCAATATTGTAATGGCTAAATAGGATTGGTAGATGCTCCCCATCATCCAAGGGTTAGGAGTCACGCATCAACCAATCAAATGCAGGATAGAAGTCTTTTATGATATCGGCCGTAGATGTATACAGTCAGCTAGAAAAAAACTAGACTATAGTAGGGGAAGTGGGGGATACTGAGGAGAAATTGTTGGGCAGTGTTGAAGCCAAAATATATACTCTAGGGATGATTATTAATGTTGTTGTGGTAATATCATGTACAGGACAAACCAAGGAAATCGAAAAAGAAACATACAAAGTACAGATGCACATACTGAGCTTCATTATTCAAGGTAAGAACAGTACGTGTGATGTGCTTCACGAGATTTTCATTTATGGCCATGGACAAAACCTATTTGTAAGAGCTTATAGTGGCTGAGGCAGAGAGCTTTGAATTAATATAAGAAGAGCAACTTCTTACCGTCCTGGTTTCCACCTTCAGCTTTAGCTGGAATTCTAATTCGGGCGAGGTTATTCACCATCTTTATTATTATTATTATTATTATTATTATTATTATTATATTATTATTATGATATGTAGGCAGAATTCACCCCAGTGCATGACCAGCCTGGGCAAAGCCTGATGTGTGTATACCTTATTCATGCTTGTGATTTATTTTGTTTATTGAGCCCACCTGTTCTCTTCACTACACAATATCTAGGGATAGTGAGATACTTTAAAATGCAGTAAACCAAGTACTGTATGACCATTTTGACATGCTAATTTTATGGTAATAACAGAACAAATGTTCATTTAATTATATGATAATTACAGAATACTGTAGTACAATTAAATTCATGGTAATAAAATATAAAGCCCATTACATGGCAGTGAGAGGTATTACTGGCTACATTCACCAGTACCAGTTAACTGTGATTATTGTTACTGGTGTATGTTATATAGCTTTATATGTTTGTTATTATATACTCTACTGTATATATCATATATAGTATATATACAGTACTGTATATAGTATAAGTTAATACTCAATATTATACACATACAAAGAATGGCCAAGAGAAATAAGAGATACCTGTGTGTAGTTAAAGATATATACTGTATAATTAGTTAAGCACAATGATTATAATGGGGCTTTGTGTATTAGATATAGTGCATGCACCACTGCTATGACATGCATGCATGAAAGGTGCATATGATTGATAATGCTGAGGGAATTATGTTGCAAAAAACTTTATAGGATATTTGAGCGTTAGATTAGCATGAATTGCATCTCATGCGTTTTAAAGAATTACAAAATTTCGATATGAATATTATGCTAGATTATGCTGAGACTGCTTCTTCAGTTATATTTCTGAATTATCTTTATATTTATAAGATCAAGGTTTGTGCTACTGGGCTGGACCAGGATTCACGGAATATGACTATTTCAAATTATAATTATTCTTTAACTACTTTTATACTTTTCAATGCTTATGCACAGTAGATACAATATTAGTGTCTGGTTAAATAGCTAATTTGAATTAAACGGTATTCTGTATATACATTTTGAGGTATAGTTCATTCATATACCAAATTTGTATACATATTTAATATTGATATACAGAAAAAAAAAAAGAGAGAGTGAGAGAGAAAGAGAGGGAGAGAAGCAACAAAGCCATTGTCACCCTCAATGTTTATTTTGTTACCAATCCAATGGAACCTTATTGTCTCAGGGTCATACAAGGTCCTTTGAACATCATGAATATAAAAGCAGACTTAATGATTGTCTAAATATTGTTGTATGAAAGACACCATTAATGAAACTCAAAGAAAATCTCAATTATCATCCTGAATTATATTTTAGTGTCCAAGAATTTCGGAAAATCTCGGATAAATTTGAAACAGTTTATCATTTTATGTGAACAAGTTGTACTGTACAGTATGATATATACCGGCTCAATGCAGCACTGAGGGATTAACAGACATCACATAGTATTCATAGGACCTTAAGTTCAACCCAACATGTATGGATGAAGAAGATTAAATACTAGCCATTCTTTAACTAGGATGGTTTACTGTGATACATCCATACTGATGACTTTGTACTTTGTTAGTGTGTGTTAGTATATATGTAACACAGTAAACTATTGTATGGCAACGATAGTTTGCACACACTCCACTACACGTTATGTATGTGGGATAAACATTATGAATTACAACTGATCAATACTGTGCGTTGTTAACAAAATTTTGCGCAGAAAATTATCTCAAATTCTTAAGTGCCGGTGAATTGTACTTGATACGAGAGTCATTGTTACGGGATATAAATGTTAGATATCGTTTAATAATTCCTTTGTTTTGGTCATGCGATTAATGGTTACAGTATAATGTAGTGTTGACAAGTTAACCACCAATATCCTCTGCCATGTAATGAAACTACAAATACATTTATGACATTTTCTCTTTAATGAGGTACTGTTGATTCACACTGCCATCAATGAATATATTGTAGTATGTAGTTACACCTACACTATCAAAACTGAAAATGTGTACAGGGATTACAACAGTTTTGGTCAGCATTATGACCCAAGGTGTTATATTTCCAATTAATTTCTCAGTGGGGATAATGTGGGGGTAACTACATTCTCTTTATTTGTTTATTTTTTCATTTTTTTTGGCATATCATGTAGAAAAGTTTACCTTCAGCTCTATATGTGTAATATATATATATATATACAGTATTACTATACAGTATATACACTTGTATATATTATGATTTTCAGGAAGACCATTATTTTGGACTGGAATAATTTACTGAGAACTCAATACAATGGACGGAAACAAGTCTCCCCACCCAAGATATTGTATAGCAGAAGAATACAAATTTTAATATCCCCTGTTGTACCCAAATAAGCGTGCAAGGTAGATCCTGCTTGAACCACAATAATGTTTTTTTTACTTTAATTCCTTTGACCAACAATTTGTCTGGCCTGTTCTGCAGGTCCAGGCTGAGCGTGAGAAACATGTCTATGATTATGAGCAAATACAAAGTCAACTTGACAAAACTCACGGACAGAATGCTAGGCTATCAAAGGAACGAGAAGCGGCACAGCATGAGGCAGATAGATTGCGGGAAAAATATGAGAAGGCTCAGGTAAGTTGTATTTAATGTTGTTATAAGTACATGAGCTTGCCAGTATCCTAGCATGCTTTGGATGTGATATTATAGCCAACCTTGCCTAAAGTCCAAAAGTTCTCTCTACCATGAGACAATATAGAAAACAGTAGCACCCTATTGAAACTAGTTAGTTTTGGTTACCGAAGCCAATTAACAATAAATTTTGTTGGCTGAAATGGATATTTTGCTGCATCCAGACTGCAAATGCTTTTTTTTACTTTACAAAAGTTGAAAAATCGCAATTCAGAGCAAGTCCTGAACATATAGCTCAAAACTCAGCCTTGCCATCCTACTCCATACCTCTCCCTCCTCACCTGCACCAGACAGCCCCAGGCTCACCCCATAGTGGGTTCTCCCTCAGACACAGATGGCACGCATGCAGAAAGAACGGGAAGGGGCCAGTGCTGAGGTGGAATCGCTGGCTGAGAAAGTGGACTTGCTGCAGGCGCAGCTGGGCAAGGCTCAGAGGGACCGCGAGAACACGCTTGGGGACCTGGAACTGCTGAAGGAAAAATATGAGAAGACCTCAGCTCAGACACAAAAACTCATGGTGGGTGCAGCTTGTTAGTGGGATAGTAAAGTACAGTACAACCCGCAAGACACTTAATTATGGTAATCAATATGAAAATGGAAAATTTGTAGTAATGGTAGCTGACCTCACATGCGTCTGTAGCTGAGATTGCCTATTTTTGGAGCAGTTTTGATGAGGTAGAAAATTCATGCCTTCCGAGTTTAAATTTTGTGATTAAATATTGGCAGCAGTAATATTTTCCAAATACACAAATGGATGAGCAAGGGGAGAACAGCGACTAATAGAAAACTAACACATTGGCACATTTCTATGCACATTAGAGTGAAAGCATATTTTCTGAACATTGTTATGCATTGATTTTTGCAAGTGGTATTACAAATACGGACTTGAGCAAACTTTCACTGCACTAGAATGCACCATTAATTAGGTTTATACACTTTCTCATGAGTACTGTATATAAATAGACAGCATCAAACTTTGAAAAGTTCAAACCACATTTTAATAACTAACACTATGGCTACAATTTTTAGTGAGCTGGTGATTATTTTGAAACGAAATACTGTAGGTTTTAAAATTGATACAAACAGAAATGAAGACATATATTGTGGATGAGGGTGATCAAAATTTAAGCCCAGTTATAGCACCAAAAATTATGCATCTTCTAGTATCCAATTATAACTGCTGGTGTTTACAAATGGCAAGTATTGTGAAATTATAGCTTTAATCCTTGGAATGCCTTAATGACTGCTGGCTCAAAGTGAGTTGTAGAGTAACCCCCTATTTTGATTAGCCAAACCCTTCAGATTTTCATGAGTTTGCATTTTATGCACATAGTGATGGTATGCATGGCATTATTGAGTCTTTATTAGCTACTCCTGTACTGAAAACCTGCAGTGTTCCAATACAGAGCATTGCATGATAGAGTTAAGTTGAAGAGTGACAAGAAAACTCATGGTAGACAATGATTCACTTGGTAAGTGGTTGGCTTTTGCTTGTCACTTGCTTGTCTGGCTTTCAGCTTATGCAACTGTAGCCAAATGAAGTTCAGTTCCGTACTTAGGACAACTTTATAATAGAACAGGGCCTCTTGTGAGACTCTTGCCCATCTCTTGCACTATATTATACCCATGCTTTTTAAAATTTAAGCTTGATTGATAGAAGGAATAACTGTATTATGTACTGTAGTTATAACGGTTGTGGAAGCTGAACTTCTTTGATTAAAGAAAAATGTTTGTTTGGCAAGTCAGGCAAGTTTAGCCACCCAGTAATTATTTTAGTTTTATTATGTACTGTAGTTATAATGGTTGTGGAAGTTGAGCTCTTTTTAAATCAATAGAAAATGTTTGTGTGGTGACCCAGACAACTGTAGCCACCCAGTAAATGTTTGAATTGGTCTACACAGAGAGTAGTCCAGCATGGCTCTCAAAGACACCCTCCTCCATCCATCCAGTCTTTACTACACAGACATACATACATCTTTCACACTGTTATTTCTTCTAAAGCTAAAGCTAAGTGTCAGCCCTGATGAGTATTACTGAACACTCGAGTTTATTGTACAGTGTCCAGTGCATTTTGTAGACTATAGATACTGTGTTTGTTTCCACCATAGATACTATAGTAAAGGCAGTTTTTTGCAAGAAACATCATGAGTTGGTGATGATGATGATGATAACCCATAAGTCTACACTAGTTATATATAGTGACTTTGAAGCCATCTTACCAGTCATCATCATCACCGTACCCATGACTATTTTTACATACATCATACTGTACCCCAATATTATTTTGTACCATCTATTAACACTCTCAGACTCTGTTTATGCACATGTGGCATCTCATATTGTGTGTTCTAGTAATGCAGTCACCATGTGCTGCATATATTTTCATAAATTAGACAGTACAGTATTCATGATAATGTTGATTCATCGTCCCTTTCAATGTGAATAATCCAAATGTTTGAATAATGAGTGCTAAAGTTGAGAATGTTCAAGTATTGCCGAGGTCCTACAGCCATATTGCTATAGTATATAAACCTACAAACACAGTGCCAATATCAAACATTATCCATCAGGCACTATTCTCTATCAGGATTTCTGTGCTCAATTGTACAGTTGTTGACATGAGTTCTTTACCACACATTGGAAACCATACCAGACCCAAACAAGGCAATACAGGTAAGCATTACTGAACTAATTATATGGTGGTTGAGCATACATGTTAAAAATACTTAGAGTGGTAAAGAACACTTGTCCATATTCATATTTAAAAAATACGCGTCAGGGAAGAAACTGCTCTTTTTGGTAACACACTACCTTCATCCATCTTTCCCCCTTATTACAACTTATATTTCTTTAAAATAAAAATTTTCTAAGGCACCTCGAATGACAACTCGCACTCTTTTATTAACAGGTGAGGACAGTAAGTGGGCTTCATGCCCTTATAGTTCTCATCCTCCCCAATATAGAAAAAATAAAAACCATAGGTTGATTGGAGGGGTTTGAGGGATGTGTTTATTATTTATCTATGATCTGGGTAGGCACTTGTTGGAAAGGTATGAGGCATTCTATAGAGGGGTAAGTGCATATGTACAGTTGTGGTACATAGTCCTTGAACAGACTTCCTCTTACACCCTGTTCAAGGACTATGTGCCGTGACTGTACATGTAGAAGGTAATCTAAGTGAAGACTTGGGTATAAGCATAGGGAAAAACGAGGTGTGTAAGATGTTACTGTGTTTCTTCAATGTGTACATGGATGGTTATATGAGGCAGAGGAAGGTGAGAAAAGGGGGAGTCTAGTGAGTGAAGGTGAGTGGTGAATTAATCCTATGATGAAGGAAAAGGATGATGAGACTCCAAGTAAAAAACAACATTATTCATTAGTTAGACTCTTTTTTTGCTATTTAAACTTCAATTCCCTATGAACCAACCTCTGTCTCAGGTGCCATGGTGTATGTGTAGTAATTGGTGACTATCAGCAAGAATACAGTAAGGGGTTGAGTTAATGTGAACAAAAGGTGAAGTGACTGACTGGTAGTACATTATATTAGATTCCATTTAAGTACAGTCTAGTTAGAGTAGAAAGAGAAGTGACCCCTCTAAGATGATGGAGTGGTTTCCAATATTAGAAATCTCAATTTTGACTCACTGTGGCTAACTTCCTAATTGGCAGCAACTGGAGGAAGTACAGTATCTACACCACGGATCAATGGAAAATCCTGCAGTGTACAGTACCAATGATATAAGGAGTTAAACACATCAAAATTTTACTCTACATCCATTTTATAAATCTTTCTCATTAATTAAAGAATATTTTTTTCTTACTCATACTGTACTCTTATATTTTTACTCATCAGATTCTTCTTTCATTGACTAATCATGTCTCAGGTTCCTGTGTGACTTTAAACCTGCTGAATTTCTTTCTTCTTCTTACATTGTTTAATTGAAAGCAGCTGTTGTGTTTCCTGTGAGTAACAGTTTTACTTGCTTCAGTGTTCCCATCTTCCTGTCAACTGAACTTTTATTCCAGTTTGATCTCTGGTTCCTCCCAGATAGAATAGCCTGTGGGACTTTGTTATTTCTGATTGGGAGGTTTTTATACACCATTTACATATCACAGTACAATATTTGAGATGGTGTTTATGGTGAATTGAGGCAACAAATTCCTCCAAACTGTGACATGAAATAGACAAACCGTAGCTCTGTTTTATGTTGCAGTCTTGAGGAATTAATTATCCTCCAGTTCACCTACAATATTTCACCGCCTGTGTACTGGATACATTTTTTTGTATTTGTGTCTTGTGTAGGTGTCCTAAGAGCATTAATACAATGATATTCTTGGGCATGAGAGAAAGATATATGTAAAATTATTTCCTACTGATTGATGTGTGTTCTAACTTATTTATGTAATCTGCAACTTTTCACAGCATAGAGGGGACACTCATGAAGATCTTGTCACCTTCTCATTCTTAATTCTCTCTATATAACTTCTTTGCCTGGATTTGTGACAAGTGTAAATATTATCCACTTTACTAAAACATACTTAATTAATAGAATGTACAGTACAGGGTGTCCTGTATACTGTACAGAAATATCTTTTTTCATAATTTTATCTCTTTTTACAATATCAGTGACACTTCTAAGACAATTTATCTTGCTTGTTTCTTATTCTTACATTGACAATATCTTTTCTATTTTCATGATATGACATTTACAGTATTTGTACAGTAGGCCTACAGACTTATCATTTGAACAGACTACATCTTCACAGTCTTTCACTTTATGGTATTCCTTGCTGCTAGATTTATTACTTTTATTCTTGTTGTCTCAGGGAGAGATTATCATTCTCAGATTGGGGGCAGGAAAAGATAGAGTCCAAAATTTAGTATAATTATGTTACAGACACAATCTGCCTTGAATCCCTCCCTCATTCATAAGAATATAATACACAGTATATTATTTCCATGTTTTTCTCATTTTCAGAAATTGGATAGTAAATTCTTGACAAGTTCTTTCCCCTGAGTTTTATTGCAGAGTCTGTGTAAATTATTATGTACAGTTTGTATTTTTGTCACTTGAAAACCATAATGGTGACCGTGTATGATATACTTTATACATATACTGTACTGTGGTTCTGTTTACATTATCTTTTTTTATATTATGATACTGTAAATAAATTATATCACTTTACAGTACCAGTTACTGCTTTAGATATGATTAATTATTTGGGAACACAATATATGTTTTTAAGTATAAGATGTACTATAGTGGATCTTATGCTTGTATAATGTTGTACAGTTTATGTTTACAAAAGCTCAGAAAGAGAAGAGATAAATAGACAGCAGAAATACTTTCATACTGTATCTAAACATGCAGTCGTTAATTTTTATTTTAAATATTTATTACTTGAAATTGTTAATACCGTACAGTATTAGGATTTACAACAAACACATACAGTACCTTTGATTTTAGTGTTTAAAAAATTTAATATGTTAGATGGCCATTTTCTTATTTCTGTTATAGGTTAATGGAATGCATATTAACTTGGTGGTAGTCAATAATTATTACAGTAGCTTTATGTATTGAAATTAAGTAAGAGTTAGAAATGTTAGCCTTTTAAACCACTCATACACACACACTGATAATTAACTGCCTGGAATATATGACTGCTACCTATACAGAATTCTGATTGCTTTGTGTTGTTATTTATTTAGATGTACAAAATAACATACAGTATGATTTCTATTATGCATATTTAACTGTTTCAGCCAGTTTATGCCCACTTAAAGTACATAATGGGCAATTCTTAACAATGCTTTTTATAATATATAATTTTGAAGTAGGCCAACTGCAATGCATTGTACTTAAGTAGGATTCAGTTTGCATATACAGTATTTATATTTGGTGTAGGTACAGTATATAATTAGTGCAGAATACACAATGAAGGACTATTGAAGTAAGTAAACAGTTTGTTGTAGTGAAGTTTACCATCAACTTTGACAGACTGTAGGTGAAAACACAAGTTGATAATGGGACCTTTGTTGTTGATATTTTGCTTTTTCAGTACGGTAGTGAAATGTCAACAATAATGGCTCCTCAAGTGGTGTTTTCTTCTACACTTTCTTACAGTCTGCAAAGTCTATGATTGTCTAGTATTTGCTTGACTCTCAACATATAACCTTTTACAGAACATTATGCCATTCTTCTTGCATACTATTATATGTGTCTTTTCTGTACACTTTGTGAAAGGTGAAAAAATATTTCCTTTAAAATTTTCTTCCCCATCACAACAGATTAATTTCTTTCATATTTTAAACTGCCTGATGTCAAAGAGTTTTATTGTAAGTCACTTTGTCTTGGGTGTTATCTCACTTCTCCATGATGCAATATGAAAGGTATTGTATTGTATTATATGAGAGTTTGCATTCATTCATTCATTCACACATTCAACATGACAGTAAATTCACATACCCTACTGTGTTTGGAAAAGTTCAGATGATGAATATTATTGAATGAGTATATATATTTCATTGTCAAAGTTTGTATCAGAGTGTACTAACACAAGTTGTTTTATTCAGATGGAACGAGATGACCGTTCTACTGAAGTGGATATTCTCAAAGACAAGCTCGAGAAAGCTCAGGCACAAGTCAGCAGAGCTCAAGATGAAAAAGATGTAGCTAACAGAGAGTTTGAGAGAGCGCTTGAGAAGTTTGACAAGTAAGTTAGGTGCAGTTGTGGTCATGAATTTGTGACACAATCCAGGTGGAAGATGGTCAGCTCTCTCCATTGTCCTGTGACTGTTGCCAGGTGTCTCCTTAATACTGTACTCTCCCTAAAATTGACTTCTTTTCCTGGTGTCTCCTACATTGGTACTGAAAAGAGCCAAGTGTCTTTCTTCCTTCTGTATTGTACCATCAAGTCATGACCATAACTCTTTAGTAGTATTGGAGCAATGTAGTAAGTGGAATTGTAGCTTTTAGATCATTTGTTTTTTCTGTAAATACATTGTAAATAATTATCTTGACAGTTGGTCATCAGTGTATAGTATTGCAGTGTGATTAAATACCTTTGCCATAACCCAGAAACTAAAAGTACGGATAATTCACTCACCTACGAGCAATTTTTTTGACTGGAAGAATTTTACCCTTGATTTTAAACAGTGGATAAACCTGATGCCATAATCTAACCTTTGACCACCAGACATATTCATTCATAGCTCATTGGGTGTATACATTTCTACTCAACACTTGTTTCAAGTGTTTTGCTCTTCCACTATCATATCAATGTTTTCCCCAGAGTTGTCGTCATTCTCTTCTGTAAATAAGCACTGCACTAAGTTAGAATATAGGCCTGTACTGTGTCAACAAAATGAATGTTTTTCGTTTGTGGAATTAGGAATTGTATTGGGAGGAGTGACACTATTGAAAGAAAAAATCAGCATACAGTACTATACTGTACAGGCAATGGTATTGTGACAATGATTTATTGGCTACAACTTCATCTTCTAGTATAGCTCTAGACCTACACCCTGACATAGGAATAGGAAGCAGATGTTGTACGTTGTTGTACAGTATATAAACAAAAAATGCAATATTTACATAAATATGCATGTCGAATTTAAAGCCTATATTGAAATACTGCTAGATGAATGGAATTTATACGAATCAGAAAAAACTTATGTATTTAAATGGCAAGATATAAGAACACCATTGGAATGCAAACAACCTCATCTAGTTATTTCCTTTATTGGAGTTTGTAGTGGAGAAAATAAGGATAGATTGTTTATGGATGGAAGGGATAGTTGATATGAGTAGAAGTTGAGAGTTGATGGGCATGAAGAAAGGTCATTTTGATATGATGGCAGGATTTTCAATTTTCCTTTTTCTAACCGTGACCTTCTGTATTACTTCAGCGTACAGTTTTAGGATATTTTTTATAGGATATTGCAAACTCATGCCATTCATACAGTAGGTAACTAAACCCTCCATTTGTTTTGCATCAAAGAATCAGAAAGGAATTAACACCAGTGGTTTGAAGGCATATATATTTTAGGATACTCTAATGCAAAGACATGCTAATTCATAGATCCTCCCTGTGTAAAGAAATTATAAGAGTTTAGTGTGAAAGAGCAGAATATCCAAAAAGATTAAAAATCAAGGAACACCTATAGTATAAGAGTTAAGTCATCTGCTCAAGTATTGAAGCTTTATTTTATATCCATTAGCCATTTTACTGTTGGGCAGTAAATATTTTCTTGTGAATATTTAAATCATCATACTGTACATTAATCCATGTTTTATGTGAATGAGTTCATTGTTGTACAGTCATTTTAACTCTTTGTTTTGTTTCTTATTTCACCTTTCATTATAAATCTTTACATCTGTCTGTCTGTCTGTCTGTGTGTCTACTGTATAGCTGTGCTCCCCTCTTCCTCTTGGCCTCTAGGGTGACCACAGCAGAGGCAACAAATCTGCAGTCACCCTTTACCCCACATGATTTCCCATGCAATCCTAATTTTCTCCCTACTTCATCATTCTCTATCATGCCTTCTTCTACCTTACTGTCTCAGCTCAAACTGTGTCATAAATATCAGTAGAGTACATGTACAGCCACAATCAAATATCCACCGACACTTTCCTTTCATCGTAGTAAATATCTTGGTAATAGATAACAACACGTGTATGATATTGCAGCACCTCATAATAATAATTGAGGGGGTTGAGTTGACGTAAGGTGTTGTATGATTATATTTTGATATGATACTGATTTATTTGCACGATGGAAGGAAGGTGTCGGTGAATATTTGATTGTGTCTGTACCTGAAATCAGTTTATCTGTTTCTTGACTTTGGAGGCATCAAACTAAAGAGCCTTGCTTCCCTAACAGCTGAATGTGTTAAAGGGAAGCAGGACAAGTTGCTGGGTGTGCTGTGTTCACCTAAAAAAAAAAAACAGACTACATTATATTATATTATATCGTATGCCAGAAATAATTAACTGCCACAATCTTCCACACATTTTCTCGTGCATTTTAATCCAAGTTCTCTAGAAACCCTTTCATGCACAGGTGATTTGCATGTGCATCATAATTAGTCTCTCAAATGCATGGAAATCCTCAGTTTGTTTAGCGTAATTCAAACACTTGGTACGTTTAAATAGAATGATACAACCTGGACACCATATTATATTGTGATACAGTTTAAGAATAAGTTTAAGAATATATTAAGCACATAAGCACAGATTACTTGTATATGCCTCTGATGTGTGTCACCCTTGCACAAGAGAGTTAATTATTCAACATCAGTCTTCAGTATTCCTCAGCATTGTACTGTACGTCCTGCATGTCCTTGTCATATCCTCAGTCTAATATTACCCAGCATCATCCCACCTCTCTCATACTGTACACTCGTGATACTTAATCTCTGACCAGAGACGAACGGCAGGCACCACACATACCCTGCATTCAAACTCAGCCTCTATAGGTGTACTGGGTGGGAAAATGAACAATACCAGGCAATTCGAAGCTTTCTGCTCCTCACACTCTGGTCAGAAATTATGTACCACGAGTGTACTTTGAATATGTCCAAACAGCAGTCATGATCTTTGTTTTTTTATAGGGATATATGGACAGTAGGAGTATTGCTTTGTTTTCTGCATCGTCTTCATTTTGTAGAGTATAATTTTCAGGCTCAGGTAGTGGACAAACTGCATTGTAATAATTTGTACAGTAATGATTGACACATCAATGTCCTGGTGCTTGATATGTACTTGCATACCAGTAACCTGTAGTCAAAACTTATAATATATAGTTATCTCACTCTTGAGGGAATTATTCATATGTTCAAGCAGTGAAGCCAAACCTGAGAATGTTAATGCAGTATTATAATTTACTTCATAATTTTTATTATTAATTTTACATTATTAAACTCAGTATAAATCTATCCCATATAACTAAATGAGCCCAACAAAGATGAATTGATGCTCCTTGTAATGATGATACAATATTATATGGTGTAATAATCATATTCTCTCACATCATCCACTGGGAACCATTCTGAGGCTCAAATTGTGGGTGACAAACCTGAGTGTTCTGAAACTCACTGTAGGTGTCACATTAATTAAGTATAAAATAAGAGGGTACAAAATTGTTCAGTATTTATACAATATTAGAGTACAGTATTGCCATGCATGATACAAGTATTTCAAACTTCAGGTTTGTTACTCAGGATCTACTGTAGGTAAGATAAAAAATAAGATATGGATTACTATCAAATATTACATATACTGTAATTCAAAGCTTAGTCATAATGCATACAAATAAATACTGTACTATTGATATGAGTACAGTTGCAAAGTAATATAGAGTTCTCTCTTCTGTTTATTTGTTGATATACTGTATTTAGTTCAGTTTATTTTCTTAAGTTTATAAGTGTACAGTACAGTTTATTTTTGTGCTAATATAGATACAATTATGTTTTAATGTGCTTATAATAGTCAATCATACATTGTTTCTTTATTCAATAATACATTGTACATTTATTCATTTGAGATTAATGGTGAAATTCTGTTAATTAATGATTTTCTCTTTTTCATTAAGGTCACAAAGTGAAAACTATCGCCTCCAGACCAGACTGGAGTCAGCCCAGGCAGAGCAGGAACGTCTACAGGTTGAAATAGAGAAGACACAAGTCCTCTTCACTAAGATCAAAGATGAAAAAGTTAAACTCCAAGAAGACTATGATCGTATACAGGAATCCTACGACCGTTCCAGCTTACAGTGTGTCCGGGCTAAGGAGGCTGAAGAAAAGCTGAAAGAAGAAATTGAAAGACTCAATGTCGACATCACAGTTATCAAGGAACGCTACGACAAGACCACGGTGGAACTACGACGCGTTGGAAGTGAAAAGGAGAAGTTACAAAATGATGTGGACCAACTGACATTTCAGCTGGAGAGAGCTCAGGCACAGTATGGCAAAGCCCAAAATAGTCAAGAGAAAAATCAAGAGGAAATTGCAAGATTACAGATTGAAGTGGAAAAATACAAAGACAAGTATGAGAGAAACACATTAGAACTCAGTAAAGTACGGAATGAGAAGGAGAAGCTACAACAAGAATGTGAAAATATTCAGGGAGAAATGGATAGAGTTCTAGTGCGAATGGGAAAATATCAAGATAACACAGAGAGAACAAAGGAAGATTATGAGCTACTGAAAATAGAAATTGAGAGGGTGAAAGACAAACTAGAGAAAACCCAGATTGATTTTGAGAGAGAATGCATACTACGTGAAAAGTACGAGACAGAAGTAACAAAACTCAAGAGTGAAATGGACAGAGCAGACACACAAAGAGGTAAATACCAACTGGATTATGAGAAAAACAAACAAGATGCTGAAAAGATTCTGGCGGAAAATGAAAGATTGCGAGAAAGATACGACACCAGTCAGATTGACCTCCAGAAAGAGAAACTCCTCAATGAAAAGCTGACTGAAGAAATAGCAAGCTTAAAGGCTGAAATAGATAAGTCACAGACTAGAGTAGGGAAATATACTCCCACACACGAGAAATATGAAGGAGATCTTGAAAGAGAAAAAATTGAGATTGAAAAACTTAAAGACAAATATGAAAGGTCACAGATTGAATGTACAAAATCCCAACAAAAGGTTGAAAAACTCGAGAGTGAAAATGAGCGACTGAAGAGTGACCTTCAGATGAGCCAAGACCAATTAGAACGGTTCCTTGCAGCCCAAGACCGTAATATGAGTGAGGTGGAGAAAACTTCTATAGAAGTAAATAAGTTGAGGGACCGCCTGGAACGTGCTCAGACTGAATTAACTCGTGCTCAAGCAGGAAAAGAGAAGGCAGAGCTTGAGGTTCAAAGGCTGACTCATGAGATGGAGAGGTCACAACAACACATGTCAAAGTATCAAGAGAGTAATGAATCAGCCAAGATTGAGTTTGAGAGAATGTCTGTGGAACTCACAAAGTTGCATGAGCGTCTTGAAAAATCACAGACTGATCTGAGAAAAGCTAACGATGTTAAAGAGAGACTTGAGACAGAAAATAGAAAACACAAGAGAGACTTAGATGAAACTAAAAATATGATAGGGAAGGCAAGTGATCATCAACAGAGATACAACCAGGACCTTGAAAAATGCAAGGAAGAAATCATTAGACTTAACAAGGAACTTGAACGGACTAAGGATGAACTGAGTAAAGTGGCTGCAGAAAAAGAAAGGCTCAACACAACTCAGGAAAAACGTGAAAAGACGTTATCAAAATTAGAAACAGATTTGAAACAATTGGAGACTGAGCGAGACCAATTGGTCAAACAGTTAGAGAAGTCACAAGATATGCTTCTTAACTTCCAACAGGAACTGAAGCAGACTGAATCAGAATTATCAAAGTCCAAAGATGAAAATAAGAGAATTAAATCAGAATTAAACACAACCACCAAGGAAATGGAATTAGGTGCCAGGGACATGTTGGAGAGCAGAGAAAAAGAAATTCAAAAGTTGAATGGGCAACTTTCAGCAAAAGAAAAGGAATTCAATGCTTTAAGAGCAGAAGCAGAAAAAGAAGTACAGCGTCTTCAGCAAGAGGTACAGAAGGCTCACCAGACAGCCCAAGCTGCCCAGAAGGAAGCTGGTCTCATACAAAGAGAAGCTGAAAAGGAGCTTAAAAACCTCATCCTTCAATTACAAGGGAAAGAAAAGGAACTTGGAATGTTACGAAGTGAAGGGGAAAAGGGCAGATTGCGAGCAGAAAAGGCCGAGCGTGATGCAGCAGATTTGACCAAACAGGTAAAAGAAAATACTATGAAGGGTGAAGGGGAAACCTCTAAACTTCAACTGAGTGTTACTTCTGAAAAACAGAGGGCTGATCAAGCAGAACGAGCAGTTCAGGAACTTCAAATGCAGTTAGAAAGTATGGTCCAAGATGGTCAAAAGTCAAATAAACAAGTACAACAACTAAATCAACAGATACAACAACAAAATCAACAAATACAACAACTAAATCAACAAAACAAAGACCTAAATACACAGATACAGAATTTAACCACCCAGAACCAACAACAACAGCAACAAAATCAGACCTTACAAAAACAGGCACAACAATCACAGCAGCAGACACAACAACTACAACAACAAATACAGCAGCTACAACAACAAACACAGCAACTACAGCAACAATTACAGAAGCAGAGCAACAACCCTAAGGAGAGCGTAGATACACAGAGGCTAAAGGCTGATTTGGACAAGGCTAATAATGATCTGAAGAACTCTTTCGTTGAAAAGCAGAGACTTCAGAATCAGCTGGAATTATTGGTGACAGAGCTGGAGAAGAAACAGGTCAGTTGGGGGAACACAGGGACCAGAGACTTGTTATTTAAATCACATGAATGTATCAAACATATTTTGGTAGTAATCTTACATACATACGCCTTTTATTGGGCATTCTCTGATACATATTTTTACCGATCTACAGTATCAATACTTTTTGCCTTATTGAACTACCTATGTCTTGATATGACTTCTGGACTTTTTCTCATTGTATTGCAGTTTGCTGTATATATATTATCTAAAATGTACCTATTTCTCTTCAAAAGTACTGGGAATTAAATGTAGTATTTTGAATTTGCATTATAGCAATGTAAGTTTTTCCATCTACAGTAGTACAGTATTTGGATAAAGAATAATTTTCAGAGACATTTAAATTTAAGAATATTTGTTTCAAATAATACTTTATGATAATTCTTATCAAGTTAAATTCTCAACGGCCTTCAGTATCGTGTCATATTTATATTTTGGTATGCATTATCATAAATAAGTTGTTTATGGTAATACTTTAAGGAAATAAGTTGCTTTTAGTGAATAAGAGGCTACTGATTCCTACATATTGTACCAAGAAACAGACTATGTAAGTTTATTTGTCTGTTTTTATACACAATTTGGAGGAAGTAGTAGCCTCCATTTTATCCAGAATCTTATACCCTTAAATTATAGTCAAAATATATATGAAAGTTCCATTCTACTAAAGTGTGAATATATTATACATACAGCTCTTACTGTTTAAGAACATGAGCATCAGAGTAAATCATGCATGATAGCTATTAATAATTATTCAGAATCTGAACATTAATTCAAAATTTGTAGTAATTTTGTATTAGTTATCTTCTTGGTCTGTATTTCTACTTGTACTATAATAAGTCTGTAAGTTATATAAAGCTTTCCCAAGTCAAACCTTCCTAACTTCAGGAGATGATAGATGAAGTTATTATAAGTATAGTTTATAAAGATATATATCTGATATGAAACAATTTATAGCATTACATTAATATTATAAGCATTAATATAAGTACACTATGTCTATGTAAGTTTTGGTCTTCAGATCTTTATTCTATCATCTTTTAGAAGTATTGTATGACCATTTCTTCTGGGACAGCTTTCAACTTTTCCATATATTAATTATTAAGTATTGAATATATTTTCTTCTTTATACATTTCTATGTTTCCATTTGTTTGGTTCTTGAATATTTCTTCCTTCATTTCACTCTATATGTTTCTCTGTAGAATGCTGTACTGTTCTGTATTTTCTGCCTTTGTGTTGTACGTAGCAATTTCTATGTTTACAGTCAAAATTTAATTTGATTTATAGAAAATATGAGTTCAACATTGAGCTGTTTTTTAGCATTATTATGTTCTCTGGTTTCTTTGATCGTCCCCCAAGTGACAGTCATTGTAGTTTTCTATTCAATATTTTTTAGGATTTTTAGGTACTGTAGTATTGTTCTTTGTCTTTATTTTATTTATTAAGCTGTTTTTTAATTACAGTAATTATGTAGGTCAGTGGAAAACAGGTATATGTGCTTCAAGGGTAAGTTGATGTTGTTGCATGAAAGGGCATGGGGCTAACAAATTACAACTGGGACAAACAAGGCATTATATAACATCTCCTGTACTGCTTCTAACAAATTAACCTTTAAGGAGTAAGATGTCAGTGAATTGGAGAAGTCAGTATTGCCTCCAATTTGTCAACATCATTCCCCCTTAACACACACCACCCCATACTTTCATCTTAATATCAATGCCATGCAGAACCATCATAATATGCATAAGTATTCTAGTATACAATGTCTTCAATTACAATGATCAAACTGCATTAATATTATTTACAGAACAAATTAATGTTACTATATGCCATAGTGAACAGTGTAATGGAGGAGTGTAAGTAGTGAAGAAATAATATGCTGGTAAGGACTATAATTACAATGTCCATAATGTTATTGTTGATGGATAAGTTGAGCCAAAATTAGACAGACACACTGAAATTGTTGATACAAAGGGAACAAGAATGGAAATAAATCACCTCAGACTGCCAGTAATTTTGAAAACAGACACCACAAATAGTTTACCATTCTACATGTAATAGTTCAGTACTGAGTGTTGTAATATTGTGCTTGTTGCCGTGAAACTGATTCATTGCAGGAACATTATATTATACAGTATTTATAGTTAAGTACATCACTTGCTTAATTTTTATACAGTCTTCCCAATATTCTGAAAGTATTGTACTGTATCTAGACTATTGAGTTGTTATGCCATTCAGTACAATTGACAAGTAGCCTCCTTATATCAGATATAATTACTGTTTTTCTGGTGTTGGTGTGTGTACTGTACAGTGTTATGGCATCAGGCAGGTTTAGTAGGATCCTAAAATGACTGACACTGGAAAAGTTGTCATGCATCAGGTAGGAACAATGAACTGCCTCAGAAGAATATTGTTGTAAAAGTCACTCCAATAGTCTCGTCATGTCATGTGGACACACATTATGTATTACCAGAAAGTAACGTCCAAAAAAAACAAATCTTGACAGATAAAGATGTCAGTACCCAACATGCCAGCTGGAGTCTAGATACAATATTGTACTTTTTTCTTTTCTTTTTTTTAATAATGCACCAGTAAACTATATGTATGACTAGAATATTGACTTTATTCAGTATCTATGCAATAAAATACAATACTGTACATTCAAAATGAATAGAATATACTGTACACTCTTTATATGTTCATGATTTATGGCACATGTAAATTATCACAAGTGCAGATTTTTCTTATGGGAGGACTGTATACTATTTATTTACTGGTTATATAGAATATTTTACACAAATTACTATGTGTCTCATCCACTGGCAGCTGGACTTGCATGAAGCCAACCAGAAGCTTCAGAATGGAGCTAGACCGGGTAATGACTCCCAGGTACTCAAAAGACAACTGGAAGATCAGATGAAGGTAGGTTGATGTTAATGATGATTATTATTATTATTATTATTATTATTATTATTATTATTATTATTATTATTGAATTTTCTGTATAGTAGTAGTATTAATATGTACAGTATTATTAATATGGTATATAATTAGGAGTTAACCATCATGTGTAAAATATTTCCATTAACCCGTAGGTGGTAGAACAGAAAGTCCAAACTCTGGAACAAAGGAACAAACAACTGGATGAGAAAGAGAAGACATTAATAGAACTAGACAGCAGGTTGAACAAAAAGAGGGAACAGATAAACAATATGGAGCAGCAACTGGCTCAGGTAAAACACTCAATTTATATGTTACTCTTAGTGTTGGTACAGTATTGAGGGTTTGAACATCTTACTATTTATATGTTACTCTTAGTGTTGGTATTGAGGGTTTAAACATCTGACTATTTATATGTTACTCTTAGTGTTGGTATTGAGGGTTTGAACATCTGACTATTTATATGTTACTCTTAGTCTTGGTATTGAGGGTTTGAACATCTCACTATTTATATGTTACTCTTAGTGTTGGTATTCAGGGTTTGAACATCTCACTATTTCCTTCTGACTCAAGTTCATTAACTCCTGACAGTTTTTATTCTATTAATTTATTCTATTAATATTTATGGTGTTATTAACTATAGTGTATGAAATAGCATCTGACAGTTTTTATTCTATTAATATTTATGGTGTTATTAACTATAGTGTATGAAATAGCATCTGACAGTTTATATTCTATTAATATTTATGGTGTTATTAGGTATAGTGTATGAAATAACATGGGACCAACTCACATTAAATACATTTCAGGCTCAAGCCATGGATGGAGCAGCACCTTCAGAAGCCACTAAACAACTGTCAGAGATGAGGAGAGTCCTTGGGGAACGTGAAAAGGAAATGGAGGCATTACATAAGGCTCGAGTAAAGGCTGAAGCAGATGTGATTGCAGCACAAGGGGAAACTGAGAGATTGCTTCAGGTTATGCAGGTGGCCCAGGAAGAACAGTTTTCCAAAGACAAGGCTATAAAGGAATTGCAAGAGTAAGTTTTGTCATCTCATAATTACATTGTTTACTATTTCATAAAAGCTTTTGCTTAATACAGGTGAATAAGGCATGCAGTTCAAATGTTTTCATGTCACTTTTCAAAATAGCCCTGGCATAGAGGTATTTTTCACCTTTCTATAGAGGAGTAAGAGAATAGTAACAAACCGTTCTTAATGCCTCTCCCACATATTGTTCCTACAATGTAATCTTTGTCCATTACTGTTACCAAAAACAGAGTTTGTTGTATCTATATTTGTTTGTGTTTCAGTGCACTGAGAGCATCAGGTGGTGGTCCTCCTGCCAAGAGGCCAGCTGTAGCCTCCACACCCAGTACACCAGCCAAGATGGATGGTATTCCTGCAGGTCTCAGCACAGCCTCAGCTGGTCAAATGGCAGCAAGTGCAGCAGAAAAAGCAACAGCAGCATCAGAGGCTGCAAAAGCCACATTTGAACAGGCTAAGAATGTAGCACAGGTAAGCTTCATAACATTATATTATGCATCTATTCTTCTAAATATGTTTATACCCAATCTCTGGCAAAAATAATACTGGGTATTTGATTGTATAACAATATATGATTGATTGTAGATAATGCAAGCCGTCAACTATATCAGTTAGATTGAGTCTGGCCACAACACCCACTCAAATGAATAGTCCTCATTTCAATATAATATAATATACAGTACAGATTTATATTGTGCTGTACAGTATATTCAAACAGATTCATGCATTAATGCATATTTTTGTATTAAACTTGTTTTTGTTCATAACATTTTAAAAATGAAGTAAACAATGCAATGAATTTATAAGATATCAAAGCATATTGATAAACTAATGAAAGTGGTACAAGACTGAATCTGTATAGGCAATGTTAAAAAAACTACAGTACCACCAGAGCTTTACCATATTGAAGAGTGACATTCCTTTTACAAAATAATACCTCATGAGTTGAGAATTGCAGAGCTGAACAGAGATTGGACTGTACAAAGATTTTTTCAGTTTGAAATTTAATACTAATACTCTGCTATTGACAATTATTCAGTAGTATCATTTGTCTGGATGTAAGGCCTTGGTGTTAAGTAGTTAGACTGATAACACAGTCTCGATATTCATAAATGTGTCACTGGATATTAATATATAGAATATTTTAATGAGCTTGTTGCTTCCTCTGAACTACTGTACTGTATTACATGTTCTCATCATACAAGTTGGATGTTTTGCTCTGGTTCACAGTCTTCTTATGAGTATGTGATATAGAAAATAACTCTCTGCCTTGCATATGAAGTGTGATAATAACTGACTGTCAGTATGTTGTGGAAGCTTTAGGAACAGTGTGATAAAGAATGTTATAATGCAGAATTAGATATGTAGCATAGACTTCTTGTGTTGTTAACAACAGCATGGTTCATGTTGTCTTAATATACAGTATTGCAGCTCCACCCTAACATGTGCAGCATGAGACTTGGCCCCTTTCTCCTCATGGCTCTAATGTACACAATATTAACTTATTATGGCATACATTGTCAGGCTTTACTTGAAGTATATTGCTTACAGTATATTTATTCAAAGGTAAATACAGCTGTGTCTAGGTAGCTGCAGATTGCCATCATATTTATACAAGTGCAGTACATCAGTAATATAATAATATTTACTTAGTGTATTCAGTTAAAAATAACTCACAAACTGAACTTTATGAGAGGTATAATTGATGATCTTCAACAGACTAGTTCATTTGTGAAAGAATTGAGTATAATAATTGAGTGTAGCAAATACTAGTGACTGACTTGTCTGGCCAACTACAAAAGGTAAATTTGTAACATTTACCAGTCTCTGTTTTCTGAATGGTACTTGTACTTCAAAACTACTGTAGCTGAGGTGCAGTGTGTTAAGGGAATCAATCTTTTGTGGTCAATTTGGAGTTACTGTAGGCCTCCAAACTCTATCATAAAACACGTCTCTACAGTCTTATGTTGAGGGGTTCTGTTACCTGGCATAGTTTGGAAGAATCAGTAGCCTTCAAATTTCTCATAATAGGTTACTCCCCTTAAGGTAATGAAAGAGACTACAGGTATTAATTGCTACACATGAAATATATGTACTGTATTCCTATATAAGATGGAGCATACATCCAGGACTTTTTAAGAGACGTGTCAGAAAGGAGTTACACCTTGAAAATATTTATCAGAGAGCATTGTTTATTGATTACTGTACTTATTGATAGAAGGTTTATACAGGTACAGTATTACTAGTAAGTGATTAAGATGATATGGTACTCTTTTAGTTAATTATTTTCATGTCTCAACTTCAGAACAGTAAGATGTCAGGGGCTTGTAACTCTTGCAAGGCCCAAACATTATTTACTGAAGCTTTGAGGTGTTGTTGTGTGCTTTACATTTGTGTTGCATCAGATAGAGATACTGTAGTGGAGTTTCAAGGTGTTGGTTGCTTCTTTTCTGCCACACTAGCTGACAACACCTTATTTATTATACATATAATTATTTAGAGAGAGGAACTATACCATCATTCACAGCATTTTATTATTATTATTATTGTGGCACATTCCTCAACATTATGAGACATTAGTAAATACAGTAGTTAATTAGCAAGTGATATATTACATACGAGAGTGAGTTATTACCTTGTGAAACATTCCATTTTGTGAGATGTTAATCAAGAAAGAGTTGTGAAAGCTGGAGGGATGTGAGGGGCCAGTCGTACTTACGAACGCGCATGTTGCTGTCTACTAACAGGCCATCTCTCTCTCTCTCTCCCCCTGCCTGGCCGGATGCTGTCTCCACTGCGTCATCTGTACTGCTTCTACCCAATCCATCGCTCTCACCCACCTTGTTATGTTATGCTTTATTGGTAATCAATGTGGGGATCCAATAAATGTCTCATCTTCATTCTTTCTCGTACAAATTAACTGATCTGCTTCTGCATTTTATTTTTTTCCATCTTTTATTACTTTTTTTCTTGGTTGCTTCTTCTGGTTCTTGCCTACAATATTCTTCTTGTGAAATATTCATCGCTACTAACAATCTTTCCGTTTCATTTTGGTTTGCTTGAATGAACTTAAATCATAATCAAATGATTTTTGTTCATTTTAATCTCATTCCTTAATTATTTTATGATTCTTATATAACTTTTAACTATTATTTACTACAGCCTCTTCAAAATGCTGCCTCAGGGTTTAGTGGGCTCATGAAAAGCTTTTTCTAAATGAATTATCAAATTTTGTCATGACCCTGGAAAAGCTTGAAGCATTAGAGTTAGATGAACCTTTGTCACAGGCAATAAGTAATACCTGTGTTGTTGATTTGTTATTGTTGTTGTTGTAGTTTCTGAGGATAAGTGAATGGGATTTTATTTTAAACTTTCATAACGAGTGCCCATCTCAGAGTGTTTATTATAATGATAATGAAGAGAAAACCATTTCCTATTCAATTAGTCTTAATGTGCCTGTGAGATGGATGAAAACTAAAGCTGAATATTGTTGTTTTCTTGTTGGGCTTCTGATATAATATGAAAGTATATGTAAAAGTTCAAAGTAATTTAGTTGTGAATTAATCTATTTTTTCTATTTTACGTAGTTTTATTTGATATTCATTTATGAACTGCATTTTACCTTTCCTTGCCCACCTTCTGAACACTCAACACCAAACCCAAAACTCGTAAAAAAAAAAAAAAAAAAAAATTGCCTGATTGGCCAACAACTTTGATTATCGACCTCCAACTCCAACCTGGCCGTGTCTTCAACTGCTTTCTGACGACATCACCACCTTTATCCCACTGTGGTGGATCACGGTGGATCAACTCCAATGGATAATTTTGTGACTGCTGTGAATATGTGGAATATGATTTCAAAATGTGTAAAATATAAAACAATGAACAAATCCCACGCATAAACTCCAAAAACCATAATAATGCAGCCTGATGAAGCCAATTCAAGCGGAGATCAACAAGAAATCGACATGGTGGAGATAGAAGGCCGAGAGAGGGAATACAGACTTCACATTGATCAGATGGATGTTGACGTCAAACTTAAGGACTCACTCATCAACAACCTGAGTGAAGAGAACAAGAAGCAGAGGGAACGCATCCAAGAACTGGAGGAAGAGATCTGTTCACTAGAGGAAGATGTCAACAGGAGCCAAAAGATTGAGGAACTGGAGCAGCTGGTGGTGGTGGTGAAGCAGAAGAATGAGAGGATAGAGGAGCTGGAGGAAGCATTAAGGCAGAGTGTCACCATCGCCACCGTCATGGAGGACGAGAAGCGGGACGAGGAAAACAGAAGAAGGGAAATATCTGAGAAGGTAAGACTTGCATTATCTAGTTGTTATATGCAGTACAGCATTTTTATATTTTGTTTGCTTTAATACATAGCATATTAAATGTGAAATACTTTTTAAGGTTACAGCATTGTGTTAACTATTCATTTACCATGAACAGTGTATAGAAAGTTATGTTACCTGATTTATTTCATGGTTAGCCAGAATAGGACAGAAAATATGACTCACATCTGTATAACCTCCCTTCATCTGTATCCAGCTTAGCAAACTAGAAGCCAGACTAGCCAGTGCACAAAATGCCCAATCATTGCGGTGTAACACCTGCCGTACCACTCGTCAACGACTGTCACACGTGGAGTCTCGGTACAACACACTGGTCAATGAGCGACGTCACCATCTGCAGGACTTATTTGATATGAAGTGAGTCTTATCATGGAAAAGGCTGGTATTGTATTTATAGCCTTAGTTAGTGTGTTTATACTGTTTACTTTATCTTACCTTTTCTCCAGAGGACTTTATATCTTGAACATTCGTATAAATTTCATTTTTGATTGCCTGCAGACATGAAGCACTGACAGCAACCCTTAGTGAGAAGGATGCTCACCTGGCACTGCTGGAGGTAGGAGGTGTAAGGTCCTCAAGGGCTGCACAGGAGCTGGAGGATCTCAAGAAGGACCGTACTAAGTTGTTGGATTCCATCAAGCATCAGGTAAGCACCTCTCAGATAGATAGTGAAGAAAATACCCCAGGAAAGGCAACTATCATAGAGAAATGTGAAAAAGTTCATTAAGCAAAACTACTGTGTTTCCTTATTTAGGTGTTTTATTTATTGAGGAAATATATACTGTTCATAATTTTCTAAACCCTCAATCCCTCATGTATGAAGAAAAGATAAAGAGATAAAAGAGTATTGTACAGTACTCTTTAGTTGTACACAATTTATGAAATGGTATTGTGTATTTCAGGGTGAAGAACGAGTGAGACTGATGCAGGAATATGCAGTGACTGATCTCAAGCAGCTTGATGCCACACCTCCAGAAACTCCTCCTCCCCACCAGGTCAGTCATCACACTGTAAGTTATGCTGTAATATGTTTTGTTTTTTTCTGAAGGATGATACGTTTCCACAACTGAGATTATGAATCATGAGAAGTTTTAAATGTGCATCTGTTTGCCTGATGCATTGTGATAGGACATTGTGTATAAAGTATATACTATATATATAAATAGTTATTTATGATCAAGCTGACATTTCTGAAAAATCTAATAGAAAACATTTCGAGGATGAAATTAAATATATTAAAGATTAATTATTAATCTGTTATGTTAATGACTTGTTTCCATCCTGTAACACCCCAACAAGGGTTGATAATGGCAGTAAAGTCTCTGAGTTTTTGTACCCTCAATCATATCCTTGACTCTCTCATTTCATGCCTTCCCTTTTCCCATAATCCATCCTGTTTATTGTTCAATGCATCTGTTCTACATCTTGAAGTGTCAACCTAAGTAAATCCTTGTCTCAGCATCTTTAGTATCTAAAATAGTACTGCATTGTAATGTTTCTTGAACCATCACTTAGTCCTGATGGATAATATCTCTGCTTCAGGATACCCGAGATGATGAAGAAGACGAAGAAATTCCCAGGACTCACTTATAGGAAGCACATCTTTCAAAATCAACAAGTAAGGGAGATTTTGAATAGTATGGACATTATTTGTATTTCTT
This sequence comes from Petrolisthes cinctipes, assembly GCA_033782935.1. Lineage (NCBI taxonomy): Eukaryota > Metazoa > Arthropoda > Malacostraca > Decapoda > Porcellanidae > Petrolisthes > Petrolisthes cinctipes. The sequence goes on from JAWQEG010004346.1 coordinate 60,022, forward strand.
TGATATAAGTCTTAGAATATACCATACAGGTATAATATTTATAGAGGCTTTTGGCAGTGATGTCATTTTGCAGAAGAAGTTTATGGCTTTTTCCAATGGGCATATGTATTAGTCAACACACAGGCTGGATAGGGATTAACTAGAATGAGAAAGTTCTGGGATGTGCCAATTGACTGTCTGGTAAACTATGAAAGAGAATAAAAAGTGCGATATATTTATGTCTCCACTTCCTTAGAACAAAGCAAACCACCAGAAATCTCATATTACTTCATTATTCTATTAGCGAGAACTATTTGAGTACAGAGATTTTCCTTCTTTTTCAGATGGTGAAGTAAAATTGGTATGGAGTTCTCTTCTGATGCAGTACAGATTCATACCTGTTTGTTAAAGTAACCAGAGTAAGATGAGTAACAGAACACCTCTATGTCCTCTTCACCATTAGGGACTTTAAGGGTATTAGATCTCGCTGAATTGAAGGCTATTAATTTCTCCTTACTATACCTAAAAACTGACTATGCCTAAGTTCAGGATAGGTGTATATTTGGAGGAATTGTTAGCCTTCACTTGACCAGCATCATATTACTCCTTAATTTTCTCTAGTTGTGTCATCCAGATCACCTCATATCAGTTCTATTGGTCGTCTGCATCATGAGTAACTTGGGACATAGCCTACATGAGCACATTATCATCACCATCCACACATATTTTGTAATACTGTAATTTAAATCTCTGAGTACCAGTGTCATTGTTTGTTTTTGTATGTTAAGTTCTTGACTAACTCTGGATACTGTACTATAATTGTTTGTCAGAAAAATGCTACAGCAACTTAGAGTTAAAAATATGTTGATTAACACATTCATTAGCAGTGTTGTATTTTAACTAATATCTTTATCAACACCTGACAATTATATCAGGTGAGAATAACAACTGGTACCCAGAGGATTAAAAGAATAAGTATTCAATATTGTAACAAGAAATTGTCTTGTGAAATGTTTTAAATATCCCATCAATTTAATGGTTGTGCCATGTTCAACTGTGAAGTCTAACTTTGAGAGAAAATTTTTAAAAATGTACAGATGTCTTGAGTTATAAGATTGATGCAAAGATGAAACTGGGTGCTACAGATATCTGACAATGTATTTTGGATTAATGTTTCATTATCTTGGATAATGAAACATTTGTTGATTATTTATTACAATAACAGCTGTATAAGTAACCTTATTTTTTACAACTGAAAACCTTAACAAAAGATTATGATGAGGGCCCATAGGTGGAAAGTAAGTTGTAATACAGTGTTAAGTGCTAATTCTTTTGAAAACATTATGCTTCCAAAATGTGGCTTCTTTATACAATCTTTGATTGTTAGGGAATTTATGAACAACAGAATGATTGATATGACTCCTTTACTGTGTAGTCTCTCTTTTACTGGCTGATGGTAAATGTTAACAGCTGATACTATAAGAGATCTTACAGTACATCTGATTGGCTGTGTTATCATGTTGGACTCATATCTCTTGGATGACAAACTTCAGCCACTCAGTGTTGATCATCATGATATACTTGTGGCCATTTTACTATCAACCATAATTAGTGAGCTATACAGTACTGTGGTTGAATCGTAAGGTTTATTTACTTGCCAGAAATAGTGCTCTGTATATTAAAATCTAATGTGCATATTTTGTTGATAGATCTCATATTATTTAAGAAGACAAACTGTATGAATGTGCTTGAAAGAACAGTTGCATTGTATGCTCACCTCACCAGACTTCTAAGCTGCATATTCAGTGCAGTCATATTCTTAAAGCCATAAAGCAGTTGACAAATCTCTAACATCAAAATTGGCCTAACATAGTAAAAGTGATGGAGGTTCATTATTATTCTTGGGCCCGAATTCTAGAACGAGACTTGTACCGGAGACCTGCCTTCCGACAGTGTCTGAGCTCAGTCTGTGACAAAATATGAAGAAGGCGAATGTGCTGAAAGTTGCATAGAAGGAAGAGTGATAGTCATAAAGTTATACCCCCTTGATGAATAATAATAATAATAATAATAATACTATACATGTCACTGGGGTCATTATACGTCTCAGGTTCAGGTGTGGTTCTAGTGTTGTGGCCGTGGTGTCAGTTGTTCCTGTGTGGTGGTCAATAGTGTTCCCTTGTAGCACATATCATTGAGTAGATGTGGGTCTGAAGGTTGTTACTTCTTAAGGCCTACTAGATAAGATTTAGTGTTGGATTATCAAGTATTGTATTGTTTTCGGGGGGCAAGATGTTATCGGCAAACTGAAGAACAGAGCTTTCTTCAAAATCTGCTACCAAATAGATCACCCAAGCTGTGGTATTGTCTGTTTCTTGGCACATTTTGAAGGAATTAGTATCTTCTATTTCACCAAAAGTATCTTACCCCCTTAAAATTCCTTGACCTGGCAGCATCTTTCAGCAGAGTTGCTCTCAGGAAGTTATCGTCACTTTATACACACAAAGTTGATAAATATTGTGATGAGGTGGACATTGGAAGGAAAACTATGTACAGTATGTATTTTATGTATGTAAATGTATATAACTTCAATCAGATTAGATAGCTAGTGAAATTCTTAGCATGTAAATTTTAGCATCATACATTACCATCAGTGCCATTCTGATGATGAAGAGGCTGACAAAGGGCTCTCAACTGATGGACTCCATGCGGGGAAATGTGAAGAATAATAAAGTGTGTTTTGCAGCAGTGATTGACATGTACAGTATTGACATATGTAACAATTGTCATAAAGTCAGACAATGATCTCTATCTATATGGAGTCATTGTAGTGGTTAATGGATACTGTGAATCAGTTACATTTATTGCATATGGCCCCTATAGTCACAGTGGAAAGTTTGAGTGTGTTGCCACCAGATGTCAGTTGTAATACCTAGTTTTGTGTTTTGTACTACTCTTTGATGGTTACACTATGAGCATTAGAGGGAGTTAGGAGGCCTTTAGGAGTAGAGATGGAAAATGCAAAACAGACAAATATCACACCAGCACCAGCAGCAAAGCAATGAAACTGACCTTTGGTGACAACTAACACAAACTCATCACCACGACTGTACCACATGTGAGGTTACCTCCCACAAAACTCTTATAAGAAAGGCCCCATGAACTGTAGATACTTTTGGCCTACTTTGCACATCATTCCTTGTCCTTTATGATAAAAATTATATAAAGGGAAATAAATCAAAATGAAGCAAACATGCCTGAATGAGCACAAGAGAAAGGGATGTTGCAGAGTAACAAGAGGTGATAAGTTAATGGTTAAGATGTTGCTGAAGCAGAGGCTACTCATTCCTCCAGACTATACCAAAAGCACACCACCTGCAATATGTCATTTGTTTCTTGGCATAGCTTGGAAGAAAGAGTTGTCTCCAATATAATGACAACATCTTACTCCTTTATGCTTTAGGGTCATATAGATACTTCTTGAGAATATATACTGTATACTGGGCAGCTTAATTCTCCTTTCAGATTAATGAAACTGCCATAACATAAAACTCCATTTGTATTTGACAACTGAGAGGACAGCTGTTCCCAAGAGAAAATGTGATTGAATGAAGAACTGTAACACAAAACATGGAGTTATTAAATGTCAATAATATACTGTTATTATGTATATAATATTATTCAGCACTAAATTTAGTTATAAAAAATATACTATATACAGTAAACTAAAAATATTATAACCAAATCAGTCAATAATAAAGGCTGGTATAATATGAACAAAACATGTAATTCATCTTATATTTGCAAATTAACCTGATTGGTTCCCAAAACTACTAACTGAAATGAGACGTGAAGTGTTTGTGAGCGGATTGAAGGATGTTATATTAAGCCTGAGGGTATATCTGTCACTGAAGGACATAATAGTATTTAACCATAAATGAACAGCAGTAAATATATTTGTTTTTTAGTGCATATGATTGATATATTGAAACGGTCATTCTTATTATGCAGGAGAGCAGAACTGATGAGAAATCTATGTAACCTGTATTCTTGTGTGAGGGGTGACAGTCAGGTTAGCTGTAAGTACAGTACAGTACTGTACTGTACTCCAAAATATAAAATGATAATAAGCAGCCAAAGATACTACTTTTCAAAACAATGAATGATTATGAGTGATTCATATTCATTGAGAGTGTGTCTGGTTATTCAGTACTTATCTATGATATGTATGTGTTACCAATAATATCAATTTCACAGATATGCAGTGACATAATTGTGAAAATAATAGTGTAGTATAACCATGTATCCTTGACTCACGCTCACACACCTCATTTCAGTGTAAGTCAGTTTTTTAAATTGTTTTATTAATTATTTAGCACCATGCAGGGATGTTCAGCATTGACAGTTATAATAGAAGTGAATGAGATGAGTACAATGAAAAGTTAATGGACTGTAGGTATCCTTTAGTTTGTTACTTGCTTAACCTACTAGAGAGTACCAACTTGTGCTGGTACAGTATTTTGATATTGCGGTTAATAACTCTAGCAATCAGAAAATATCTCAGAAAAACCTGGGTTATGTATTGTATGATATAATGATATAAAAATAGTAAGGAGGATTGCATTGAGTCAGACAGAGGACTTTTGTTAAGTTTGTGAGTTGGTATTTATTTATTTATGATTGGTACTTCAGTTTTTCATTCTGTCCCTCTTATACTGAAGGCCTCTATCAAAGAGCTGGCTGTATACTCATATCATTTTTAACACACATCCCTCTTTATGTATATTGTATATATATGTATGGCTATTTTCACATCCACCTAATATTCTGTAATAATTAGATTCTTTCATTACATTCTTCAGTCATCATACACATACCATTCACCTATAGAGGTTCTTAAGCTTTATGAATTGAATCTCTTTAATACATCATGTAGACACTTACTTCTCTTACCTTTGTGATCACTGCACGTTATAACATTTGGTTGTTTAGAGGACAGCCACCTACTCGTCCCACTACCACTGTTTCTTATTATATATTCTCTCTAGTACAATGCAGCTTATCACAAAGACTGGTGCCATTGGTACTGTGACTGCCATCTTTAACTCTCACTTCTGACAAACACCATTTCTATTACAGTACCATACTATGTACTGTACTGTACTGTACTTCTTTTACAAACTTTTTCACTGAGTTCCTTTAGTGATAATTTTTGACTGATACTCAGTTGATTCTTATGATTTTTAAACTTGGGATATAATAATATTCTTGGCATTTTTATTAAGTGTATGATTAAAGGATTGATACTCAGTTTTGTATATAGTGTGCATGTACACTGTAAATGCATACATATATATTATATATATACAGTACATGTACTCAAGTATTTGGGCACAAATATATAGTTTAATGTAAAGCAAACATGTAAGGTCAACGTTACCTGAAATGTGGTTTATTTTTACGTGCCTGTGATTTTTTTCACTGTCATCATATCTGGACTCTGGTATTCCTGTTATAATCAACACCAACCCAGCATCACTAACACTCTGCTGTTGGACCTCACCTACAACTGTATGGGATCTGTCAGGCTATTCACAAAAATGGCTTTCAGGCTCATCATTTGGGATTTAATGATCTGAATAATGCTTACTGATTGAGATTTTTAATGTAATTACTATAAAATGAAACACCAGGGGACTAAATATTGAAACATGTAAAACAATACAGTATATGATTATCATGTGTGAGTTTCCTGGTCATTTTATGATGAAGATGAATATAAATGGTTATAAAAGTTTATTAGGGTCATCAGCTGAGGAATAATAGCTGCCCTTTTAATAGAGTAATGACAGCTAATAAATCACACTTAGAAATGAACATGAGTACTGTACACATGTTCTGATAATACAGTTGGGAGTTGCTATGACAAATGGGTGTAGTGCCTACCTTATTTTATGATACTGTACCACCATACATATTGTTTATGGATTCCAGAGTATGGTAACAAGCCTGCAGACATTGATGTATTTATTTGATTTAAAGTGTAGAACAGTTTGTGGTGTAATAACATGTGTTTTAAGTTTTTATGTGTTTCAGACTGAGTGTAAAAGAGAATTGTTAATGCCTGTGAAACTTGTGTAATGTTGGTTTCAGAATAATGTTTGGATATGATGTGCTGCTGTTTATAACAATTTTGTATGAATATCAGTTTGAATATGTTTTAAAGAGAGTAACACTAACACGGTACTCCCTGTAACATTGAAGGAAGAGCATCATGATACCCGGGCCTGAGCCTCCCTAGCCTTCTTCTTTGGCCACCCAGGATCCCCAGCTCTGTTACTGTGGTCCTCAGCAGCCCACGAGTGTGTAGCATAATACTGTGTCTGTGGGAACATAGTTATTAGCCCAGGTGTAGCTAAGGTTGTGGGGTTTGTATCAACAACACTACAATATTGTTGCTCAGCTTCAGCTTAAGGTACAGTTGGGCTCATCATTATGTTTCCAATATCCATATTGAATATAGGACGTTACCCCCCCACCACCTCCTCTTCCCTTCAGAAAGTAATGTGGGTATCACACAAGTACATTTTCCTCCATATTCTGGACAAATTCAAGTTTTCTCCATCCTCCAACTCATGTAAGGAAGGGTTAGAGATCACCCGTCAGTGAAAAGAAGCAAATATAACCCAAGAACAGAAAGTGAAGGATGGAGAAGAAGGAAATATGTCCTAATGTGATATCCCTTTAACTAGTGTGGTAGTGTGTTGTGGATGCTTTCTATGGTGGTCGCCGTACAAGGATGTTAAAACTGTTTATTTTTTTGTGGCGATAATACAAGAGGAACACAAGTCCGTGGATGAGTCTAGGCCTCGTAGTTGTAACACTGGTTATACGAGATATGGATGAGTGGGTTGACGCGCGGTCGGTGCCATATTGAGTGCCGCTTATCTATCCCAGTAACTTGTCCTCTACCCTGCAGCCAAGACCCACCTCTGCCTCACAACTGAAGTTACCATAGTGCAGTCCAAGTACAGTACTTCATTAACCCTCCCGAGAAAGTCCATTTCAATTCTTGTTAATACAAAAGTGAACAATTTATAAAATATGGGAGTAGTGAAATTTCTTCACACAATAACTGACTGATTCTTTCCAATTGGCAGATGACCCTGAATCTGGCTAGTGACTTCATGTGGTACTGTAGAGGTGGTGTTCTTGAGCAAACTTTAATGAGAGTAGCCATGTTGATGTTTAGCTCGCAAACTGTCGTCTTTTTCTTGACCTCCCAACTTCCAACTTCTCAACGTCATGTCCAGCATGTTGAACAATAAAGTTGATCTTACACTCCAAGATGTTATATAGCCTTCTCCAATTTATGTTATACTCTACTGTATTCCTAATATAAATCTATAATATTTTTTGTGCTTAGTGTAGTGAAGTGGGTAATGAAGTGGAAAGATCTGTTTAGTGGAAAATTGAGAACTCAGACGATGGGGTAAAAAAATGTAGAGGAGCCTAATTGGGTTTACAAGATGAGTGCAGAACACCAAGAGTAAATACAGAGGCAAGTACAGTACTGTACTGTACTATACTGTAGACATAAAGCCCAAACTTTTCTTCTGTACAGTCACGACCCAAAATTTCGCTATCCACTTGCATGTCAGGAAGGCGAAGTCAGTATTAAAAATCTAGGCTGGACGATCAGACAAACTGGTGTATCGAGTTGGTAACGAGACAGTTAGGGTGAAGTTCACTTTCCACAAATCACAAACCTGAAATGAACTTCAACTTGTCTCGTTACCAACTCGATACACCAGTTTGTCCGAACGTCCAGTCTATCTATAAGGGGAGATTCAATTTTTGGTGAATTGGAGGGATTTTTTTTTTTTTTTTTTTTTTTTCTAAATTAATTGCGCCGTAGCGTCAATCAACAGGCAGGCAACAATACATACGGGTAGGCGGGACCCATGAGAATCCAATGACTACAACCACACATACACACGCACGAACACACACACACTCACACATCACGAAAACAACACAGAATGGAGCACAAAATTGGAGGGCTAGTGACTCCTCCACATATAAACAGATCTCCTACTATAGTTATACCGAGGTCGTCTGTTTCTTAACATACTTTGGAGGAATCAGTAATAATCTTATTCACCAACAAAAGAATCTCTCCTTAATACACTGACTTTTCCTACCTGCCAGTCTAAAGGGTAGCCCAACTTTGGATCATGATCGACTGTATCTTCTTGGCCTCAGCAAAGTAGGCCCTACTCTCTAATATTATAGGAATCATTGTCATGGGTTGTCAATATAATTATAAAGACCATTATTTTGTTTCTTAAGTAATGTTTGTGCACTCTCTTTTTATTACATTAATTTATTCACGAATCACGAGACCCGTTCCGAGGATGAAATGAACCACCATACAGCCAGATGATATTTCGACCATCGTGGCAAAGTTCACAGCTCACTGCTCTGACAGACGGTCCGGTCCTTCGATGCTCATTGCTCGTTGAAATCTGTCGGTGTGCCGAGTGATTCCTGTGTTCCAGTCTTGCATTGCTATAATTGTATGAACAAAATAACTCTGCAACACATGATTATCTGTAAGTGTTGTTGTCCTCAAAGTGTGTACAGCTGCGCAACGCAAGAAAAATAATGAAGCCCGACATGGAGTTATTTGTAAGTAACAACCCATTTACTGTTTCTCAATTATTTACGGGGGATTTATTTTCCGTAATTAATGTTTAAAATGTCACAATGGATGTTAGTGGACAACTTAATTTCAGTATATATTAAAGGGTGGGTATAGTTTTGGCATCTTTGGAGATAATTATTCCTCCAAACTATTCCAAGCAACAGGATACCATTATTTTTCTTCATTTGGGTCTGTTTCCTCCATGGACTCAACCCACCTCACCCCACCCTGACTCAACCACCCACATCCCACCCAACTCCACCCTGACTCAACCCACTCCACCCCACCCTGACCCAACCCCAACCCAACCCTGACACAACCCCAACCCAACCCTGACACAACCCCAACCCAACCCTGACACAACCCCAACCCAACCCTGACACAACCCCAACCCAACCCTGACACAACCCCAACCCAACCCTGACACAACCCCAACCCAACCCTGACACAACCCAACCCCACCCAACCCCTGACTCAATCCACCCCACCCTACCCTACCCTACTCTACCCTACCCTACTCTACCCTACCCTGACTCAAACCACCCACATCCAACCCAACCCCCAACTCAACCCACCCCACCCTACCCAACCCTGACTCAACCCACCCCAACCCAGCCCACCCCTACCCTACCCTACCCTACCCTACCCTACCCTGACTATGAATCACCCTGCCTCCCTGACTACACTTTGGCACACAGGGAACCCCACTATCAGCCATGTAAATTAGTGACAATGTGGAGTAATTACCGAGGTTGGCGACAGGTGAGTGAGCCGTGATAAAGTGGCCGGCTAGTAGTTGTGGGTACCTGTTATTGTTGTCGTTGTCGTTGTAAAGGCGAGGTGGGTGGGTGGTAGTTGTGAGTGGGGAGAGCTATAAGTGTTAGTTTTGTTGTTACCTATTGTGTGTGTGTGTGTGTTACCTTCACGCATGTTCTGTCTGTTATTGTCGTTGTAAAGGCGAGGTGGGTGGGTGGGTGGTAGTGGGGAGAGCTATAAGTGTTAGTTTTGTTGTTACCCATTGTGTGTGTGTGTGTGTGTTACCTTCTCAAATTACGTTTACGCTCGTTCTATCTGTTATTGTCGTTGTAAAGGCGAGGTGGGTGGTAGTGGGGAGTGGGGAGTGCGATAAGTGTTAGTTTTGTTGTTACCTATTGTGTGTGTGTGTGTGTGTGTGTGTTACCTTCTCAATTTGCGGAATTTGCGGAAAATTACGTTTACGCTCGTTCTATCTGTTAATTGTTGTCGTTGTAGAGACGGGGTCCCTTAGATTAGCCTGGCGAAAATAGGGGGACAGGTTTGGGGGGGTTTAGGAGGGTGCGGGAATAGGGACAGGCTTGGGAGGTGCGGTAGTAGGGGGACAGGCTTGGGGGGTGGGGTTAGGGGGTGCGGGAATAGGGGACAGGCTTTCTACCCACCCCAAGCCTGTCCCCCTATTCCCGCACCCCCTCCCCCACCAGCCTGTCCCCTATTCCCGCACCCCCCAAACCCCACCCCCCAAGCCTGTCTTCTACTTCCGCACCCCCTTAAGGAACCCTGTAATGTAGTCAGAAAATTGGAGGTAAATGAGTCCTTGAAAAAATAATAATAACAGGAGTAAAAGAAAGAGGAGGTGAATGGATGGGGTTGGTTTATTTTCCCATCCATCTACTGCCTAAGTGAGGATATATTTCGTAGGAGGTCGGCAATACCTCTCACTCAAACTATTTAACTGCTGTTCTACCTACTTGCACTTCACATTAACTATCCTTAGGAGGTGAAGCAACCGGTCCTGGAAGAGTTATGGTTGACAGAGAACGAGAAGTGGAGTTTGTAACGCTGTGAAGATGTGTGTGTGTGGAGTTAGTCAGTCAGTAGCTGTGTGTGTGTGTGTGTGTGTGTGTGTGGAGTTAGTCAGTAGCTGTGTGTGTGTGGAGTTAGTCAGTAGCTGTGTGTGTGTGTGTGTGTGTGTGTGTGGAGTTAGTCAGTAGCTGTGTGTGTGTGTGTGTGGAGTTAGTCAGTAGCTGTGTGTGTGTGTGTGTGTGTGTGGAATCTGTAGCTGTGTGTGTGTGTGTGTGTGTGTATGTTGAATCTGTAGCTGTGTGTGTGTGTGTGTATGTGGAATCTGTAGCTGTGTGTGTGTGTGTGTGTGTGTGGAATCTGTAGCTGTGTGTGTGTGTGGAGTCAGTCAGTCAGTAGCTGTGTGTGTGTGTGTTTGTGGAATCTGTAGCTGTGTGTGTGTGTGTGTAGCAGTACTGAGAGAGATGCATGTGAGTGAGAAAGGTACCAACCAACCAACCAAGTTACTGCAGTGAGTAAACCAAGATAAAATGTGTTGGGAACTTAGCACGTATCAAACCTATCATCTTCTCATGGGAGAGTATAATGTTTGTTAGTATGGAGTCGTTCGTGCCTCGTAGCTAGCCAACCTAAAAGTCGATCCTCCTTTTATAAAAGATCACAAAAATTTAGTCCTTATTCTCTGGGGTATAATAGTGTAAATAGTGTAAAATATAAGGGGTCTTGTAGCTCAACTTATACATCCTTGTTACACCAGTGAAGGCCAAATTGAGTCGTTTCACACACACAATCCCACTGTGAGGATTGTGGTCTTCGTGGTATCTGTCTGAATCTTTCTATTAATGTTTATCTGGTAAGCTTATCAGTCGAGATTAAGTATATATAATTGTGCACTGGGCTTCCTTAACCATCCACATTGCTTGCTAATTGTTCATCTTATCTAATATCAGATGTAACCAACCAGCCAGCCAGGAGTCGACACACACACACACACACACACACAGAGAGAGAGAGAGAGAGAGAGAGAGAGAGAGAGAGAGAGAGAGAGAGAAATGTCGGTTATACAAGGAAATCAATCACACACACACACATACACACACACACAGAGAGAGAGAGAGAGAGAGAGAGAGAGAGAGAGAGAGAGAGAGAGAGAGAGAGAGAGAGTGAGAGAGAGAAATGTCAGCTATACAAAGAAAACACACACACACACACACAAATTATTAATCCTTATGTGGGTACGACCTTGGAGTTGGAACCTATTAAACAAACTCCTCCAAACTGCTCAACAAAACAGACTGTCTATTAATATCCCCAGTTTCCTGATATACTTTGGAGGAAATCATAGCCTCCAGTTGTGTTGGTCATTCTGGAGCAACTGAATCCTCCAAACAACTATTCCAAGCAACAACAGAACACCATTATTTTTGTTCATATGGTCCAGCTGTTTCCTATAATACTTTGGGGGAATCAAGGCACTCCAATGTAACAAAAGTGAATTACCCCTTTAAAATTAATTAATCAAAGCTTTTTCAACCTCAATTAAAAACTCAGCTTGACATAAATTACACTTAATTAGAGTATATATATATATATTATTTTATATCTAAATATTTGCCCTGACTTCAGACACCGTGGGAGAGGGGGGGGGGGGGGCGAGGAGGGGGGGGAAGGTAAGGAATTTTTCTTAAGGGTCAATTCTCTCTCTCTCTCTTTTTTTTTTTTTTTTTTTTTGGTGAATTGGAAGGTCTTTAATTCCTCCAAACTATGCCACGAAACAGATCCCCTATTAGTAACATTATGGTCGTCTGTTTTGTGGTATAGTTAGGAGGAATCAGTAGCCTTCTAATTTACCAACAAGAGAATCTCCCCTTAACCTTCCTCTCTGTAATGTTTTCTGTTTAATATATGAGCACCTTAGTTTTATTTTTTATATGCTATCTCTCTCTCTCTCTCTCTCTCTCTCTCTCTCTCTCTCTCTCTCTCATATATATAGTTAACTTGCCCCATTCTCTCTCTCTCTCTCTCTCTCTCTCTCTCTCTCTCTCTCTCTCTCTCTCTTACACATATATAGATAACTTGCCCCATCCTCTCTCTCTCTCTCTCTCTCTCTCTTACACATATGATAGATAACTTGCCCCATCCTCTCTCTCTCTCTCTCTCTCTCTCTCTCTCTCTCTCTCTCTCTCTCTCTCTCTCATCTGACACATATAGTTAACTTGCTGACACCTCCACTTGTTATCCCAGGGCCTCTGATTTTCTCCTTGCCGTGTTGGTTTAGCTCTTCTCAAAACAATCACACAGGGATCACTTGAAGAGCATCAGTCGTCCCTCCCATTCAGTGAGATAAATTAAAACGTTTATACACACATACATACACACACACACACACAGAGAGAGAGAGAGAGAGAGAGAGAGAGAGAGAGAGAGAGAGTTGTTATATTCACACACACACATACAGAGAGAGAGAGAGAGAGAGAGAGAGAGAGAGAGAGAGAGAGAGAGAGAGGAGGGAGTTGTTATATTTACACACACACATACAGAGAGAGAGACAGAGAGACAGAGACAGAGAGGAGTGAGGAGTTGTTACACACACACACACACACACGTTCTCTCTCTCTCTCTCTCTCTCTCTCTCTCTCTCTCTCTCTCTCTCTCTCTCTCTCTCTCACTATAGTCTGCTGTACCCACTGTGGCTTCCCCCCCTCAAAAAAAAAAAAAAAAAAAAAAAAAAAAAAAATAATAATAATAATAATAAAAAAAATAAAAATAAAAATGTGAGACTACGTGATGAAAGGAGTGGTAGTCGTGGTAGCCTTCGTCAGCTCTCTACCAGGGTAATATATCAGGATGTGCTGGGGCCGGGGGGGGGGGGGGGTTGGGGGGACCGATATATTCATTGGGAAAGGGAGGGTTGAGGGAGGGAGGCTTCAAGTTGGTCTCATGAATAGTGTAAATCTGACACATACATACATACATACTATCTTGGTGCTATCAAAGTGACTATCTATTATCTATCTCTCTGCCTGTATGTACTATCTCTCTCTCTCTCTGTATGTACTATCTATCTCTCTGTCTGTATGTACTATCTATCTATCTCTCTGTCTGTATGTACTATCTATCTGTCTGTATGTACTATCTATCTCTCTGTCTGTATGTACTATCTATCTATCTCTCTGTATGTACTATCTATCTATCTCTCTGTCTGTATGTACTATCTATCTCTGTCTGTATGTACTATCTATCTCTCTGTCTGTATGTACTATCTATCTATCTGTCTGTATGTACTATCTATCTATCTCTCTGTCTGTATGTATTATCGAGGGTAATAGTTCCTTCTCACTGCCTATTGCCTGTACTGTACTATCAAGGTCATTAGTTCGTACCAGCTTTGTTGAAACTACACCAAACTTAATTGAGACGTGAATAGTCAGTGTATCGACTATCCAACATACACTATCTTCATGTCTATACTATCAAAGGAAATAATTCTTACTCTCTTAATAATATACTGTACTATTTAGGGTGTGATAAATTTTTTGGTACATTGGAGTGAGTGCCTTGATTCCCCCAAAGTATCCCACGAAACAGGACCAGATGGATACAAATTAATGGTAGCTTTTTGTCGCCTGGTAGAGTTGGGAGGAATCACTTGCTCCAGCCTGATATTCCAACACTGAACTTCTCCTCTTTTAAGGTTATTTATTATTGAAAGAAAGTCCTCCTCTTTGTATATACGAGTTACAAGTTGGGGTCGTGGTGAAGTTGTCTTAATATTTATGACTGTTGGGGTTTGTACTTGAAGACCCGTGTGTAATATTCTGTTCAGGTTTGTCAGTGTCGCAACATAAGTGAATATCAAAGGCTAGTTGTTGTTGTTGTTGTGTTGTTGTTGATGTTGATGATGAGTGAGGGGGAGTGTGTTCATCCTAAGTCAACACATCCGTTCCTTCCTTCCTTTAAAAACGTTACCCTATGCTGTATCGAGGCTTGTCTGAGGGATGAAAAACTCCTCAAAGCAAACCTTAAACAAAATTCTTCCCAGATACTTGAATTCCCTCACTTCCTCCTCAAAGCAAACGTAAACAAAATCTTCCTAGATACTTGAATTCTCTCACTTCTTCTTGCCAGATACTTGAATTCGAATCCTCACTTCCTAGGACCATTCTCTCACCTCACAAGACTGTCTCATATTCAGTCCCGGTTGTAGGTATAGAGAGAGAGAGAGAGAGAGAGAGGGAGAGGGAGAGGGAGAGGGAGAGGGAGAGCACGTGGTGTTACGGCGTCGTTTCCTGCACCTAGACAGCAGATTTGTGAAGTCTGTCTGGGGCTAAGCAGTGTAATTCTTAACTGAGTGGTTTTAGGGGCGGAGGACCAAATTGCTGTAGTAAATCACCTGCCACCATCTACATCACACACCTACCACCTATAGTACTCCTCTTCCACCATCACCTCCTCCTTTTCCTCCCTTTCTTTTCCTCCTCATCCATTACCTCCTCCTCCTTCCTTTCTTTTCCTCC